>QVOB01023012.1:0-19093 GCA_014839585.1 Pseudomyrmex concolor
AGGCACGATTGCACGTCGCACGCTGGAGCGTCAACATTGCTTTCTCGCTCGCTCTGTTTAACAGAGTATGAAATAATTATACGGTACAAAAATCTGATGCGCGTTACACCCTGACTGCTCCGAGCGATATTATAGCGATTTTGACGTTCGTAACCTTCGCAACGACGTAACATTTTTAAAAGCCGCATGTGTACAGTGTCTCGCTTTCGCTTCTAACAAAATCCAAGATCTCAAATATTTTTGTCGAGCCTTTGCCGGTTAGATATATATAAAACGGAAATAACCCATAAATAACATTCCATATATCGTAAATTCGAAAGTGAATTTGATGATTCGTAACGGTTGAGGATTAGACAAAATGTGCGCGATGAGCATGACCGACGCGACTGTGCGCGTTCGATTTAAAGTTTAAAGCGCCTCTTGGGGCACGAACGCACAGCTTGCACACGCGGACACAGGGGGTGAACTTTTTATATAAAAACCGCTGCCATTTCGGGGTCGCCGATGGGGCGGCCCTTTAAAGGGCCGGCAAGGTCGTCGCACCTGAACAGGACGTCTGTGAGAACGGTATGAAAAGTGATCCAATATCGAGAGAGGGGAAGAGGAACGGAAGGGAGAGTGGCCCACGGAAGAGGTGTACACGCATGCACATAAATGCACGCACGTGTGTGCGCACGCATGTGTATGTATATCTGCACGAGTTTACGCAACACGTGTACACACACACACACGGCGCCTACGTGCGTGGCGCACGAAAGCGCCTGGAAAAAGGAAGGATGTGGTCAAGAAGACGGCGGGCGAGAGAGCAGGTGACGTCGACCCGCTTGGCCTGACCATTTCTGATATTACACAAGGTACGATGGGAAATTAGCATTAACCGTTTCCGCCACGAACGCTTTCGATCGGCGTCGGACGGGAGCGTCTTCGAGGCACGTCCTCCGCGATCGTGAGAAATACAGTTCCCGAAACAAACCATTATTGAACAAGCACGCTTCCCGAAACGGAGAGAAGATTTCCAGTCTTGAGACATATATCGCAGTTTGAGAAAATCTATTACAAGTTCTAAAACTAAGACGACGCGAAGTCTCTAAGTCCGAGTTTGTTTTGAGGGATTTGGAAACTTGTCAGTTTGCGAGATTCTATTATCGTCAAATCTTCTCTGCATTCTGTTCAAGTGCTGAGACACTTAAGTGTCTTAATCGGCTGAGAATCTCGAAATAGAATGTCGTTGAAGTTTGGAACGTTTGTCGAGCGAAAAAAAAAAATTTCGATGAAGACGGACTTTCTTTTGTGACAACGTGGTTTACATCGTATTAGATATCTATCACTTAATAAGACTTTTACTTTTTGGAGCAAGAACCTGAGGAAACCACCAATTTTTTTCACTTTACACGCGTCGAAGTTTATGACATGGTTTTTTAAATAAACAAAGACATTCCGAATTCTTTTTTGTGAATCGTATAATATATCTCATTTCTACACGTACTTTTCACGTAAAAGTACTTTTCAATTAATTTTAATCTTGATTTGCTGAAGACTCTCTTACTATCCAGTAAAAATTCGTTGAATTGAATGGAATTACAGATATCTCAGTATATTCTCGGAAAAAATTACAAATTAGTTGTTAGCTCGCGAGAGAATTTATTCGTGAATCAACTCATTAATAATATCGCGAGCAAAGAAATCGATGCGCAGGAAATGCGCATTTCCGCTAATCCCTAATCGACTGCGGCGGAATATAACGATATGATCAGCGTCTTTCGCGCTTGCCTGGCGGAAAATTGGTCAGGAATATATAGGTGCCGGTAACGGGTGGTACAACCACGCGCGCAGGTGCATCGTCGGCCAACACCTGTCCGCTCCTGCAAGGAGCGAATGAAAAACAAAAAAACAACGATGAGTCTTGCTGCCATACTACGCACCTTTTTTTCCCTCCGTAGAAAGCCGCTTTTTGCGCGCTTTGCGCTCGTGTCGTCCGCATGCGGAACGCTCGTTAATGAGACGTTAATTCGCTTAACGACGCTCGCGGTTCATAAGTGATCGTGCAAATATCCCGTCGCCGGTTTGCGGCTCACGAATTTAAACTCGTGCGGCGCGATGCAAATCGTTTGCTCGCGCGTAGAGATACGGAGACATAAAAAGGAAAAAAAGAAAAGAAAAACGAAAACGCGGCGTTCTTTATGTTAGTATCAGAAACAAATATCGCGAAGCAATAAGAGAGGAGTGCGACAAAAAAATTGTAATAGATATTTTTAACGCGCTATACGCGCACACGAGTTTTCTTTTTACAATATAAACCTGTAAGTAATATACTTTAAATAAAAATTCGACCCTATTTACAACAATAAAAAAAGCTATTTTCGTACTACAGTTTTTAAACTAGGAGTGCCGATAAATATTTAAGTATCTTAAAAAAAAGAGTCGCGCACATATTTATCCCTCGTCAAGTCTGTTAAAAGCTTCTTCGGTTTCCTTCAGACACGTTCCATTAAAAGGACTTGAGAGAAATAGATGGAACGTTACGTAAAACCGGTTAAAGTGTGTCTTACTGGCTGAATAAGATAGATTAGCCTGTTCGAAAATCGCGGCATGATACGCGACTATATAACGAGGAGAAGCTAATCCCAAGTTCGTATGAAGCGGCACGAGCAATCGTAATTTAAGAAAGAAACGCACTCGTATATTCGCGATCAGAGAAGCGTAGGCAAGTATCTGTCGTGAGCAGGCGCGAGCACGAACGAAAGCTATCGTTTAGAAGAGATTCAGATGGCATTTTAGGTTAACGAGCGCGCTTTGTGAATCTTACTAAATCTCATTCAAATGTGAAAAAGAAAAAGAGAGAAAGAGAGATTCAAACTTTTATTTTTCAAAATCAGAACTTTGTGAGAATAATGTATGAATATTTTTCAATAATGTTTTTTTTTGCAAATATTTTTAGATTACGTATCAAACATTTGATTTTCAGTAAGTTTTTAATTCTATTATATTACGGAAAGTTTTCATACAAGTTATGGTTCTGATTTTCAAAAAATATTTTTCTATTTCAAGTTGCGAACACTGGTTCTATTTTCAAGACACTAATATATTGATATTCGATTCTGTCGATAGTTTTGATTTCATCTATAATTCGTCTTGCGTAAAATAGCTGGTAGTTCTACATTTGTAATTCTGAAATTATAGTCCGGCACGATTCTCTTATCTTATAGTACCATTATATAATTGGAAAGACAGAATTACAGCCTCTACAACATGCTATACAACATCTGTTAAAATTTATATCATCCACACATCGTAATTTTTGTACGCAATCAAACATATTTCACATATAATAACACATATAATAACACATTTTTGTGATATTATTATATTTAAATAATTGCTGTATTTAGTTTTCTTCGGCAATGAATAATTTTCCAAAACAACTGATGAAAATAAAACAATCAACTCACATTTATTTTTAACAAAATTTTTCCAAAAAATTAGAAGCGCGATTTATTTGTACGATAATGTATCGCCAATGAATAATTTACTTTTACCGTAAAAAAAAACCTGAAGCTGAAAAAAATATCCACTTCACACGGAGCCACAAATTGAAACACAGGCAGAGATTCGGAAGCGCGCGAGTTCACAAATTCACAATTAATCTCGTTCGATTGTGGGAAACCGACTCAAGTTTGTCTTGTGCAATAGTGAACGATTATATCGATCGGTCGAAAATACTTATAATGATAGCTCGCACATACGTTTACAATCCGACGTCCCGCTCGGATGATATCGGGTTTTTGTGCGTTGTATGCCATAAGGTTTGCCTCAGGTAGACAGGGTCGTCAATGCGGTTTTGTTTCCGTAACACGTCCGAAGTCCGAGTAGAAGATTCGAATCCCGGGTTCGATTTATGTCGGACGACCTGCGATGTATCGAGAAACGCCGATCGAAAAGTGCAGCTTTTAAACGCGGAAAGTCCGCTCGAGCGATTTCTGTACATGGGAAAATGTTTCATCTCCGCTCTTTAAACACCACTTTAGAGATTATAAATTTTTTCTTCTGCTAATTATATATATTACATTATTATTAAAGATAAAACACGCGTTATATCCGCAGACAGAGATATGAATTTAGCGGTTATTCGTCTATGATAAAAGTTACTTCATAGATCTTTAAATTAAACAATATATGGTACGTATTTTTCTCTATATCCTTTTCTAAAATTCATAGAAACTTGATCCATTCCGAAAAAGTTCGTTGCACGGTGAAATTCCATCAGCTTCTATTCGGTCAGCCCGATCGGACTGAAGAATCCCAACGATACGAGATCGATCCTGGACGAGTTCCTTACTCTCCGGTAGATTGCGAAATCCAGACGGAGAAATGGGTATAGAAACCGGGCGAAAATCGAACACGTGGTTTCGTCGACGAAACGTAGATAGGTATGCCATCGGGCATGTGCAGCCCAAATAGCGGTACGTCTACGAATCACGAACGTTTCTGCGGACGCTCCGAATGCTAACGACAAAACGGTCCGTCTCTCTCCGGTAAGGATCGGAAAGGGTCCGCAGGTACGACGAGCTGGAATTAATACGAGTCAGCCTACCAGAAAGAGAGAAAGAAAGAAAGAAGAAGATATTTCGAGCGAGACCATGAACTTTCTACGGTGGAGGAAAAAAAAGGCTGCGACATTCCGCTATGCTCTCGGTAATAATACCGTGGTAAATCGTGGGAGCCCCAATGATCTAGCTCGAGCAGGTCGAATTCTCTCCATCTTCTACACGTTTCCTGACGATCGGATCCGATTCTCCCTACCGTAGGCTCTTGCCGCCATAGGCTCGGCCAACATCTCTTTATCTTTTTTTCCGTTTCTTTCCTACATTCTACCTTAGTTATTTTCTTTTCACTGTCATAGAATATATGCCGAATTTATATTCTTGTTTATAAAGTGTCTAAAGACACTTTTGTAATTTATAGAAATTATAGAATATTTTAGTGTGCAATATATATATATATATATATATGTTCAAAGACAAGCCATAACTGATTGACATTTCAAATGAGTTCGATACCGTTTTTTCCTTTTCATCTCCAGTCGTTCAATTTTGACTAAATAAAGGCTTTCGTAACGTTTCGGTTTTCGATTGCGTTCTATATACGATCTATAGCAACGGAGCGAGAGCTCGCACTATCAATCTTATAGCATAAACAGAGATACGAGCGTTTATCGCGTGCGGTTGCACATCCTATAAACATAGATACGGAGGTAAATAGGTACCGGCGAGATATATATGCATTGACAAACGTGCACGCACGCGTTTGTACGCGCGTACGAACTGTTTGTACAACTGCACTGCCTCGCATCGACCATTTCTATTCGCCATTGCGCATTGGCTTTCTCCGCGCATGCATCAGCGAGCAAACGACAACGAACTGTACGTCGGTCAGCAGCCGGTGGCTCGCGTCAAAAGCGAGTCTGCCATATTTGAACCTATTAATCTTGGAAAACTGTTTGTTCACATCGCGTGTACAGTTGCAAAAAAGCGATAGATTTTTTCTTCTCAACTTTGACTAAATTGATCAACTTTTATATATTGAGTCTTTTGAGAAAATATACCGATGCTTTTCAATGTTGTTATACGAATTGAATCATTCGATAATCAAAGTAAAAGACTGGTTTTTGAAGATTTTGTCGGGTTTCACGGAATTTCGAGATCGAGCTCGTGATCCTTCGCATCTTCAGATTAAAGTTTCGCTTCTGAACAGAAACATTCCACGGGGCTACCCGGAGAACGACACAGAGAGAAAGAGAGAAAAAGAAAGAGAAGGAGAGAGGATACATCGAAAAGGAACTCCATACGTTTCTCGCCTTGAAGTATGTATGTACGTCGCGTCGTGCGAAGAACACGCGTCGGTCGAGCGGTACAACAGCAGCAGGTGAAGCCTTACAGCTGCTGGACAGCTGGACCGATATCTGCTCCCAGCTACATTCTGACGCGCGAGTCGGACGCGCGCGATAAGGCGCGTCGTCGTCGTCGTCGTCGTCGCCACGCAATGCAATGTGCCGTCGCAATGCGTGTAATGCGCGTAATGCCAGTCAATGCGAATTACGCCGCTAAGGCGACGGCGCAACGCCGCGCCGTCTCGCTGCCTGGTCTCGTCGGTTACCCCGGCGATTACTCGCGATTAGATTACCGCTCGCTCGGTCGGCGAGCCTGTTGCATGGACAGGCATTATCTAACAAGGAGCTAGCAACCGTCTTGCGACGTCCGGCAAGTGCGTTTACCACCTTCGCGCGTAGCTCTTTGATGACACCTTTTCTCGGTAAAGTGTTGAGATTGCGCAAATCATGTATACATATCACAAAGATATGGTCTTCACGTTTTTAATTTTTGTTTTTTACATTCTGAAATATTATTTTGAAATTGCTTAAGTTGCGTGATTTCTCGTAAAAGGTTGACCTACATCACCAACACACACACACACACACACGCACACACACACGCACACACACACACACACACACAGATCGTTATTAAGAAACTACACTACGAAATTACTTCAGTCTGTGAGATACGTCAGAAAGTCGAAAATTTATGTTATGTTTCTCCGTAGTGTGTTATAATTTAATTCTGCTCTGACATATAGCGCGCGTCTTACAATTTTAGAAGCAGCAGGAATAATTATTTTATAATTCTAGCTTCTAGTAGAAACGGCGTGTCTAGGATGTGCCTTTAGGTCGTTCCTACGTGTGGTCGGTGGCGCCCAGGATATGACGTCAATATGCGTGTCGCCTCCGAAGATGTGCGTATACGATACACGCGGCTTGTTTTTACCGTCGATCGTGAGCTCGCGCGATTCCTGAAGACTCTACGTGATCGGCATCGAAGCGCTTCTCGAAAATGAGGAGTGTGTTGTGCGAGTCAAGAGTTGTTTCTAAGAGTCTCAAAGTGTACGAGAGAAAACAAAACCTGTTGCCATCGGACGGGCATTAAGTCGTAATTGCAATTGCATAATAGACTCTCTTTTTTGACGTATCTCAGAAAACGCCGAGACAATTATATATCATAAAATCATAAAGCCCAGATGAAGTAATTTAAGTAGAATAAACAAGAGTGCAATTACGCGTAACGCGCGATATGAGAGATGACGAAAACGTTGCGGAAACGATCGAGCGGACTATCGGCGTCAATTAAAAAAAACCGATCGATTCCGGGAATAGCACGTCTCGAACGTCGAAGGGGTAAGACTGCATAGATATGCATTTTGATTTGTTTCACATACGAGCCTTCACTGACTCACTCGAATGACTCACGCCGACCGATGTTCGGTATCGCGCGAGCGCGCATTTATACATCCACTCGCTATATACACATGCACCGACGCGACGACATGACGAGAAGCGTGGATAAGGATATCTTCGCGAGTGCACGGGCTGACTAATTTCACGATATCGCCCTGCTAATGCTAGCGTCGCATCGTTTGTTGCCGTCACGTGAGAACCCGATGAGCGCGGAACGCGCGGTTCAAGGTAAAACGCTCGTGTGCAGAATTGTCCTTCGTTGTAAATGCAGTTTCTTTCAACCGCGGATATTTCTTGATCAATTCCGAATCGGTGTTCTTGCGATAAGAATCGTCGTAACTGCGCATTTACGCATTTATTTTCTTTTTCATTAATCATCAATAAATAGTAAAGCGAAATTAAAGATAAAGTGACCTATAATATTAATCTTAAAAAAAAAACAACTTTTGATATTGAATGCACTTTTCTCGTATCTTATCTATTAGCCACCGCTCGTAGAGCAGATAAGAAACGAGATAAGAAACAATACTATTATACGCGTACAAATTTATATCGGTTCTACTTGAGCCAGCGCGAACTGTTGAAGATTAGAACTTCGAGAAGAATCTACACTATCTCTATATTCAAAATGCGTTGTAATTTAGTTTGTTTCAAATATAGGCTTGGACTCTCTCTTTTGCTCTGGTACTCGAGTAAAAGAGCAGTCGCTCGAGAAAATCCTTCGGATTCCGAGCGAAAACAAAGCCGGCGAGCGAGATGACGAGCGATCCGGGTACCCGCACATATACTATGCGAGGACTATCGAGACCACGTCTCTTGACCGCGTAGAGAAACGCGATCCGAGCTACGGGTACTCGGAGACCTTCGGTAGGCAGGAGAGAAGAGTGTGTCCACATGCTCGCGCGCGCATCTGTGGATTCTGGTTTTCGATCGCAAACTTTTGTCAATCCTCGCTAACTGATGCTTACGAGGCGCTAAATGATTTAAAACTAAGAAATCGTTTAAGGTTTTCTCATGTAATATTAATTCGGGATTTGGTTGCTAAAATATTCGCTGAAAATTTGACTGTTGAAACTGATTAAAATAACTTTTTGCGACAGCTCTACTCGAAGAGAATATTGTTATGTAAGAGAGAAAAAAGAGAGAGAGAGAGAAAGAGGGGAGTACGGAAAAGATATATTATCAATAACACAAGCTCTTAGATAAATATATTATATTATTAATATAATTACATAATTAATTAAAATAGCTGGGACTCGCGATTCCAGTAGTTAAGGTATGCTGTATTATCGAAGCACCTCTCAATCAACACAGAAAGGTAGATAGGAGGACAAGCTGGATCGCGCGCACAGTGGTGGCCAGTTCGAAGGGACGAAGGGGAGATAAAGCAGTAGAGAAACGTGAGCAGTTTAACACTTTGCGGTTTTCGTGGCCCGCATTAAGCTTTAGCGCTTCCCGACTTAAGTAAATTCAGTCTGAACAAATGCTGATGTAAAAAAACATTTGTTGCAATTAAAACATTTTGGACGATTTTTTCGCAAAATTTTCGCGCTTTTCTCCTCCGCCAATAAACATAACAAATTTTAAATTTGATTTTTTTTGTTTACTTTATTGGGCAGTCGAAAATATCAGAATTTATTTCCAATTGAATCAATATACTTTACTTCTAAAGTAAAGTATATTGATTCTTTGAGACTGCAAGCATCGATTTTTGAGATTGTTAGCGTTAACGTAAGTGAGTGAATGGTGTTTGTTGGTTTGTGGCACTATTATTGAGATAAGAACGGAGGAGCGCAAAGTGTTGAAGTAAGAACGAAAGACGGTAAAAGAGTCGCGTGGTATCCGCAAAGTTCCGTGTTCGTACATGAGCATACTAATGGCAATTTCGTCGGGGCCCTTAGCCCGTACGCAGGACTAATATTTATTGAGGCCCCCGCGCGCTAATTCTGAATGCTCGATACGTAAAACGCGCGTGGGTCGTCGTTTTGGTCGCGTGGTGCAACTTCTTTCTCTCTTTCTTTCTTAACTGTCGCTCATTTTACTTATCTCGCATTATACCTTCTGTCCCGCTTAATATTCACAATAATTGTTGCGATTAACATTCCAAGTTAAAAGTTTCTGTACGAATACACGCGCACGCGGTTTCCAATCGTTATGAAGCGATGAGGGCTTGTTCTGGACACAAAACATCGGATAAAACTCTGTTTTAAAAACAAAATACAATTAAAAGTAGTAAAAAAAAACTACTAACAATTTGGTAAAAATAAAACATTGCTGAAAAATTTGTTTTATTTTCCTGCATTCGCTAGCGTCGTGTGATTTGGTAATTGTTCGAAATTGTGTTCGTGTTCGGGCGAAATTTCGGAAATTACGCGAAATAAAAAAAACGAGATCCCGAAATGATGACATAAAGTACGGTGGGACATCCTGTCTAGTCTCGGCCATTTGTGTCAGAGGAAACGTTAAGGTCAACACATTCGAGTTTATCCGCACGGGATGTATATCATTTCGGGTAGTAAGGCGACGCGAGAGAAGAGGAGCCGAAAGAGGAAGTAGCGGGAAAGAGAAATATACGGCCACAGCGGGAGAAAGCAGAAACGCGCTGCCACGAAATAACAGACGTGGCGTGTCGCTTACCCACCGTGACACGGCATCATGCACCGCATTTCGTGAATTTTCACATCCGGCGCATTGTGCGAAACGGCGTAGCGTGGCGCGTCGCGCCCGGACCCTTAAATTACCTGCCTGCGGAAGTCGCGGCCCGAATCCGCCATCGATTATTTCACTCGTGGGGCCCTTATTTATGCTCCGGTGATATCAAAAAAACATCATCCCAATGTACATCACTACACACTATATAAATGAGATGTTTTATTTTATTTCATTTTTTCATATAGATATAATATTTAAAATTTTTTTAATTATTTCTTTAACGTAATGGCATTAATTCTACGCTTCGCAATATAATAGTAGATTAATATATACTTGACACTTGATTGTACAACAAAAGAGAAGATTGCACATGCTTTGCCATCTCTTGGGCATCGGTAGAACCTCGAATAATACCACAAACGATATATCGTTTTATTAGCAACAATTTGTATCGATAGTAAAGAAATCGATATGGATAAAATTAACGCGCGATACTTTGTATATTTTTCTCAGTTTTAAATTATAATGTTGTCTGCTCTAAACTGTTATTTAAATAAGAAATAAACTTATTTTTCACGTAATCGTCAGAAGATATATAAATGATGTGACTCTCTCTTTATTTTATCTGTTGCTGGATAGTTGGAAACTTAACTTGCTTTATTATTATTTTTATATTTATATTCTATTAATTTAATAAATACGTAAGTTTATTCAAAGTTTTTTTATAATGTATCGTGTAGTTAAAGAAATGATAACAATGTTTCAAAAATCGCATGCATGAATAAATGGTTGTCAACTTATAGGAACTTTTCTACGAACTTTAAAATTTTTTTTCTTTGCAACTTTCATATTTCAACTGGAATAGAGCATTTAACTTTCAAACTTTAAATTGCGATTGTCTTGACACATGCAAAATCGTTTGAGAAAACAATTTGTACTGCACAGACAATCGTATAAATGACACAATATACTGTAAATCCCGCTATCAAATAAAGCACGAAGCGAAATAGAAAAGAAAAACATTGAAAAGAAGAAAAACAACTTATTTCTCAGAATGCAAATCACAAAATGGAATTTATGAAAAGTTCGTATGCCATGTTGTTTCAAAACGAAACTGCTGGTGGTAGCACAATCCGTTTTACTGCTTCCGTCGACAGAAACTACGCAATAAAAAAAGATATAAAACTGACTTGCTCGATTTACTGAGTTTGTAAACAAATAAAAGTTTGAATTTTAATTAACTTAGAGCATCTTTGCACGAAGAAAAATGTTTCTACGTTGTAATTACACGGAAATATACATCAACGCAGGAATAAAATTCGAAATATGATAAAAATAGAGATGTGATATAATAGTGTATACATATATACAGAAAGGAAAACACTTACATCCTCTCTTTTCGATACTTCGAAAAGGTTCGTATCTCAATCGATAGATTCTATCACGCACGACTTTACACTCAAAGACGAAATGTTTGTTCTGATTTTGCTTTCTTTCTCTTACCTCCCCGTGCAATAAATGTCAAAGCACGAAAATGTGTGCGAGAAAAGAAATGTGTGCAGTAAGCACATTTATATATTCGTTTTCTGAAGAAATAGAATTTAGATAAATGAAAATTTCAGCATGACCTCAATTCGATGACATTCACAACATGTTCGAGACATTGAAAAAGAAACGCAAGCTGAGATTAACAGAAATACTGCGTATTTCCAACTGGAAATTAGATATTAACGATCATATTACGTCATCCGGAACTGCAGATAGTTTGTATATCTGCATCAGCACTTTTTGCGGGCGTGTGGACTTTGTCTCCAATTTAGCGAACTAAAAGTCTTGTGGGCGTTTGTAATCAATCAGATCAAGTAACAGTTTGTAATTATGACAATTCAAAAAAAGATATGTGCTCTTTTAAATTTTATTCAAAATGTGAAAAAGAAAGAAACTATTTTATTCGTTTTCTTTGAGATGCAAAATAAAAAAAAATAAGAAGAAAAAAGAGAAGAAAAAAGAAAAAGAAGAAAAAATTCAACTCTAATATGTGTTTTAATTTTTTCTTTTTATTTTTTCAATATTACATACATGGATAACGTTCAATAACCTCGCCCTTTGTCGATAAATCTATATAGAATGCTTATCGGGTCGTGTATTCGCACGCAAACCGCAATTGCATCGTTACATGCGCGGCACATTGAAAAGACAAATTGCAATTTTATTTTGCCGATATAAAATTGACGTAAAGCTCATGGTTGGAAGAAACTGTAAATTTCATTCTTTTGCGTCACGATCGCGAAATTTTTGCCGCTTTGATCGTAAAAGTATAATCTTTCAAGCTTGAGTATACTAAGTAAATCGTTTGGTGCTACGTTTTTTGTGTATCATTCATCTTATTTAGAAAAAAATAGACGACAAGACAAATTCATTTTCTGCAATAATCTTATTTCATATATCTTTTGTATTTTTTACAATAATTTCTTTAGCTATTTTGCATATTACGTTAATTAACTAATATTTTTAAGTTCGTTGCAAAATAAGCAGCATTGGTGCAATATTTTAAATATATATGGAGATCTTAAAATCTTAATTTTTACAAAGAAAAAGAGAGAAGACACCACAAAGAAAATATATACAGCGGTAAATAAAAAAGCGTGGGAAGAAACATAAGAATTTCAGAAATAAAAAATATATAATAGATATGTTTAACACACTTTGAAATTAATATTTCTGCCGCACAAAACAGGTATTATTTTATCGCTGCTGGCAATTTAATGCGTTTGACAAACCGAATAATTTCAGCTGAATATCGGCATAATTTATCGCTGTTCACGTTCTTGAGAATAGCGTGTGCGTTTTTGTACATATTCTCGTGAAGCGATTATGAACTGTCCTAGGCATTGCACGTTACGCATTTGGAGTCGTAGAGTAATGCGTTCCATTATACGACTACCGTCTGCACGCATTTCTCGCTCATGTTTTGTTCTTGTGGTTACAAACTGATCGCACAATGGCAGAACTATTTAATCTGAGAGAAACGTTTCTCAGTTAGAATAACTCGTTTCTTCTCGACAACGTGCGACAACAAGTGGTCTCGCTTTTATTAGCGCGGCCAATTAAGAATAACCCACGTAATCCAATACCGTTACTTAAGAATCGCGGCAATTGCCGTGAATTCAGTCGTTTTTGGCGAAACTATCAGGATAGACCGTAAAAGCAAACTCACCATTTCATTGCCACGTTGGCAAGAGATAAACTAATAACCAGCACAAACCGATCGATTCGTCGAGCGCAGAAGCTAGGTACTCGGTCTGCTGATTAAACGAATTTGCATCGAGTGGATCCTGTTTACACCCCAACGGCCGCAAACTATTCTGTCTATTTGTGACACATCACAAATTTTTTTATTTCAATTTCACCCGTACGCGCAGTATCAATTTTTATTTGTAAATATTCTTTTATAAAAGAGTGAAATGTAACGCGCAAATATTATTTATCGTAACCCGTTTTGATTTTATCGTATCTTGTGTGTTCCTAACGATATGCAATACTCCTTCAATTTCTAAATACAAAAAAAATGATTTAAATTTGTCTTTAATTTGTTCAACCTTTTCTCAAAATTTCCGATACGCGTCACGTCAACAAAAGTGCTTTATACCCGTATATATAACAAACGCATCAAACTGGTATTTCATTAACTCGCTTATACTCCACATTACGTATACGATGCTGGCTATTTGTTTCGAGTGCCCGTCGACGCTGCACCATCTCGCGGACATTATTAGAATAGGCTATTACATAATTTGCATGGCGACAATGGCATAAGGCGGCGTGTCTGAAAAGGGGCCGCGCGATAAACGGCAATAACGCGGTTCTTGATACGGCGAAGGAAAAGAAAGAATCGACGATGCTCGGGTTCGAGGACGTCCGAATGAGATGGATAACGAGGAGGTGTCACAGGAATGGATGAAATAAAAGAGAAAAAAATGTGTAATTATTCCGCCGCGCTGTTTGTCATTTCGTACGCGTATCTCATATATGCGTAGGTATATCGTGACACATTTTTTGACTTAAGCGCGGAACGAATACATTGCGGAACATATGTACGTATGTACATATCTTCTCGATACAACTATATTTCTCAAAAGAATGTGTGTGAATTGAAATTTACATACGTACATTTCACTGTAAGCGAAAAAAAGATGTTTCAAATTCAATCAATTCAATCAATTCAATCAATGTTTCAAATTCAATCAATTCAAAAATATTTGAAAAATAATGTCGACAAACAGTTGCATTGCAATTTTGAGAAATTTACAAATTCTTGTTTTTGTTATGTATATTTAAATATAAAAATTTGAGGAAAGAGATAGAAAAAAATCGATTTGTGAAATCGAAAATATATAGAAAACCTTCGGTTATAAAGAAGAAATTGCACTTATATATAGCGTAACATGTACATAACACGTACAGGATCGACAACATCATTTTTATTTTAGGAAGAAACAAACAGTACTTGTTGCACTTGTGGTAAATTGAATGCTTGTTGATGATGGATTTTCTTGGTGACGAAACCGATCAGATCTATGTAGTATGTACACTGATTCTTCGCAAGTCTTGCTCCGCAAACAGCAATGGCCATCGATACCACAAATTGTTTATTGTAGCTTGTTGATTTTTTTTAGAAGAGCTTTTGATCTCGATTTTAAAGAGAAATTGAATGTGCTGTTAAACTTTCTGTTAGAAAGATGAGAAAAAAAAGACGAACGTCAATCTTATACACAGTCTTTATATTGCTTCTCTCATAATTATAAAAACGTCGGATAAACAACAGAAATCGTTCTTTTAAAATCAGTATTTATTTAAGTAACATCGAGAACAAATTGAAATATATAAATCCTTCCCAACTCGCAGACAATTGGCAAGTTTTCGTTTTCGATCCGAATCCTTTAGTCTCAAACGGATGTAGGGATCGAATAGCTGTAGCTTTATATCGAAAATTGATGGCTCGAACGTGACTAACGACTGCTGTGACTCGATATTTTCTCTTAACCTGTTTTCCTTTTCTCGTTTTTTTTTCTATCCGTTTGCTTCTACATAAAACGTTTGTCTAGTGACTCGCTGAAATTTATTAAGTTTTTTATACAACGTAATATGTTAAGCGGTTTAGAAGAGTTTCTTTAAGATTGTTAAAGTGACAAAATTCCCATGTTCACAGATGTAAAAACTAATTATAATAATTTGCTATAAAATGAATAGCAAGTTGTATGTTATATAGTTAAATAATTTTCATACGGTGAATCAAAATGTAAAAACAGACACGAATGAATCGCAGGAAAACACCTCGTGGTTTGCGTTTCGACCGGTTAGTATTCCTACACTATCCTATGTTTCTAAAGGAAGGAATCCTCTAACCCGAAAATTGTCGATATAACTTAGAGATTTAAACGATTGAAATTCGAAATCTATCGCGGATTTCTCTCGAGTAAATGAAACCGCAACTTTTATTTCTTACACAGTATCGTAATATCGTGGATCGTAATTTACGATGAGAGAGAATATTTATCAAAATCCTTTCTTTCTAGAACATCATAAATAATAAAATTCCATTTAGCGTATCTCTCAGCGCTTCTTTGGCAGATAACGCCGATTATCCATCAAAGGGTAACTGCAAGAAGGTTTCACGGGGACGAGCACCTGTGGAATATGCTTCAGCTCAGAAATCTTAGCGAGCTCGTCATCGTTTTATTCGAGCTCACCAGGATGAGCAAGAAGAATGGACCGAAGTATGTACACGGATACACGAGAATTGATTGGACGAGCTTCAACGGCTGCCGGAGACAGGGGTGGAAAGCGGCCGTATAGGTGGGGACGTGAATGGGGTGCGAGAGTCACAAAGTCGCGCTTATATAAACGGTCGGCGAACGCTTCGCCATCGCAGAACCGTATTCACCGTCGCTGGACGACGAACCATTCGCACTAGATATTCTTCAGTAAACCCGCTTCTTTCTATTGACTTCCCGGATTTTATCAGTAATATAATAAGGTAAGCAGACACTTGTGTATGTTTTTTTTCTTTTTTTTATTAAAAAAAACTCCGACATATTAAGAAAAACAATAGTATATTTCTAGCGTTTATTTTTATTTTCTCGTTTTTTTCGGTAAGGCTTTTAAACAGTCTTGTTAGCTGTAGCCTTGCCCTTTGAGTCGCTCTTACTATCTTTTTATATCCTAGTTCTTGTTAGTATTTTTTCATATACTACATGTAATTGTATAACACTCGATAAAGTTGTGTTGTTGTTGTTATTGTTATTTTTAAGCAAAGTTTCTTCACTTCAATTTATTATGTCTTTAATTTATAATAAATTTATAATAAATTTTTAGAATCTACTCTGCATTTTGTCAAAATAAAAATTGTGCAATTATTAAGAAATACTTGCTCAATTTTTGTAAAAGAAATTAAAATATATAGATTTTAAAAAGTAATTTAAAAGTGGATCTTATTCTTCATCTTTCTTTTAATTTGATTCAACGAGAGTTGAATTTTCGCGCAGTATTTTTCGAAAGATATTTGATGTTAGTTCTCTGCTAGAATAATGTTGTGTCATTGTGTTAGCAATGGCAAACTTTCAAGCAAATCGAGTAATAAATTACACTCGCACGGTTATGCAATCTGATATATACCTTGATAGTAGTTAGGGAAGTAACTCCGTACTTGTGATTATTCAAGTGAGAACTTCTGGCGCGGAGTTTCTCTCAGTAGTAAGATCGTGCGTTACGCGGACAATGGTGAGACCACGCGCTACGCTGCAACTACTCATAGTTCGTTAATTTAGAAATTTACGGCGAATAATCGATCTCTATTCTTCAATGTAAAAATACGATTTGTTCGCTAATATATTTCTTTTTTTTTCTGACGCTTAATTTCTATCAATGTTACCGTGGGAGAGGGGGAGAATTCATTCTATGATATTATTCTCAAAGAATTTATTAAAGAAAGAATTGTAGTAATCTGCCTCACTGCAGATTTTATATTGCGTGTCTGTCTCGCTAGCTTATCATCAGCAATGCTCATGGAATATAATGACACTAAAATTGTTCGTTTTTTTTTCCTTACTTCAAAATAAATACAATTTTAATTCACTTTTCCTTCGTGCGAATATATACAAGTTTTTTTCCGAAATATTTTATTGTCATTTAAGTAAAAACTATTTTCAAGACTTGATGAAATAATGTCTCTCGAATTTTTGTCTCTATTAAGAGAACATTATTTTTTGAGAAAACGTTTTCGACTAAAAATACGTACGTATGTTATAATATCATACATTTTTTATATACGTGACAAAATGTCTGTCGTCATCAACGTTCATTTTACGCTCTCATTACGTAACGTAATTGTGATGCAAAGGATGCATAATAGCTTGTAACGCCAAAGGATTAATTGTTGACAGATAAACCTAATGAAGCAAGCATATTGCGGGTAATGACCAATCGTGGTTTCGCGATACTATTGGCAACACGAGGAGAAATTACTGACGCGTGTTTAGAAAAACATGAAAGCGTTGAGAACCACAGCGGATGCATTATGATAATTTGCAATCGATTAATATCTAATTACTCGCGGACGCGCTATTAATAAACAACCGGGAAATTATGTGTGAAACAGAATTACTCCGCGTATCTTCGTAAAGTGGATTTTTTTTTTACAAAAACGACATAATCGACCAATAATTGACTAATAACTTCAATCAATCGAATTTGAATTATGCATAAATATTTGCTTAAGTTGCACGCTTAAAAAATTGCTATTCTTGAATTAGTTTTTTTTTTAAACATTCAATCGAAAAAATTTTACAAGATTTTTGCGCAATTTTGTGAAAGTGCAATAAACCAAACAACAAATTTAAAGTGTAATTTTGAAAAATATGTAACAAAAACTTGAATGCAATTTTTAACGCAATATAATCAAAAACAATTTTACGAGTATCACGAAAAGCATTAACGTGTCTTCTGCCAATGGAAAAGCTGCGTCATCAGTGTCATAAAAGAAAGAAAGAAAAAAAGAAAGTAAAATCTGTATCTTATTCTGCTTTCTGAAAGCTTGGCATCTGGTTTGCGGATCATTTAGCTGTGGTAAAACGTTTCATGCTTCCACATTCTTATAATTCTTTATTCGATCAAAATCTGGTTTCTGTTTCCTCTCAGAACGTTAAAAGCTTCGCATTTGTAGAAACACAGTCTTAAGTAGCAAGATTAAAAAGAATACCGCAAGCAACTAAAGGAAAAGAATATATTAGGGAAAAATTACGAAAGCTTACCACAAAAACAAAAAACATAATTAAAGAGACCAAAGTTTACACGCTTTACGGAATAATTATAAAAATTAATAGTGAAATATCTTCACACAAATATCTTTGTTTTTTTGTGCGCGGAAACGTGGATATTTTATATTGGAAATTTTTTTTTACATTGCAAAAAGAACGTCTCTCGACACAAACTGCTCAAAACATACAATACTAAATAAGAAAAGTTATTTATTATTATTATTGTTATTTGCGTACTTTGATAGCTCGTTGTCTCGTCGCGCTGACAAAAATGTTGAACACGCAAGAATTGGCTTCGAGAGTTGTAACAAAAAGTATCGTTATATATCAAAGCACATTTTTGCTGACCTTAACTGGACAAAGAATGAGACAGTTAATCACAAAAAAAACTGTATTTTACAAGATAAAAATACAAAAAAACTACATACACAACTTTTAGTAAAGAAAAATACATATTTAGTTTAGGATTTAATTAAAAGATTTTATGAACTTAGGAACGCGAAGTTACAACTTTTACAAATAAAACGCGTCCTTTGAAATAATATAAGCATTTATATTATATTATAAAGCGGCTACGGAAAAGCAAATTGCGCTCTTCGCGAAACGACACGAGTAATGTCATTTTATGACGATATATGTGTGAATTGCGTATGAATGGGTCCTTGATGGTAGTAACTTCTACCTGTAACCAGAACGAGCTTTAACTTCACACTCAACGAAATGAGAGCGGTGAGAGAGGATGTTGTATATCGTCACTATTATATATTTCTCGTCGTAAATAGTTTAAAGTATTTACTTCCGCACGAACCAGTGTTTATGCACATGCATGCACATCGAG
>QVOB01023013.1:0-32868 GCA_014839585.1 Pseudomyrmex concolor
ATATATATATATATATGTATATTTAATCGTCGTGTTTATATGTCACTTTGTAAAATTAGAAGTACAGGAAAAAAAATCATTATAATTGTGGAAAAGTGAAGAAGTTTACAGATGCAATTACAAAATTATAAATTTTTATATAATTATTTACGTTAAAAAGCAGATTTTCATTAAAAAAAAATATACTTAAAGCAGTTCGCAAGATTCTCTTACGTTTTTTGTACACTTAGCTCCGAAAAGATTAACGTACTTTTAATTTGCAATGACAAATTGAGACTGAGAGATTCCAATTGAGACTCCACTTGAAGTTCGGATATGATAGTTCACCATAGTTATTCACAGTTCCGCAAATCTGTCTCTCTCGAAATTTTATCTTGGCCAAGGTTGTCAATGTTTTTATTCTCGACACGAATTTCCGACAGTCGCAACGATGATATCAAAGACACGAAAGAGCGCACATGCTTCCGATGCACGATTACAATACTTACAATTGCGATTCTTCACGACATCAACCCTTGTGAATAATTCATTCCGGAATTTGCTACACGTGCAAAATCAATGTCACCTAATCTTGTCCTTGTTCCACAGACAAATTTTGTTTTATCTAATCGGTGCATATTTAGAATATTTTAAGAATATTCTTTTTTCATATGTATATTTAAGAAAAAAAAACTTCTAAAATATCCATACATGAATACACACACACACACACACACACAAGATATTGTTATTTGTAAACTAATAAAAATAGTGAGAAAATAAATGTTTATAGAAAAAAATTGTTTATAAACTAAGAAAAGTAGAAAAAATTGATAAATGCTCATAGATTTAATGCATAATAGAAGACACAGTGCAGTGTTTTCTATTAATTTCTAATAATAAAGCTTTTTATTCATTTTCTCGAAATTACATTATCTGAGACAAATCCAGCCAAATACATTGATTCCAACAGATCGATCAAATCAGAGGAATTGTTAAGTGGTAAAGGAAAATTATAACTTTGTACGATATTTACATTATAAATATACAAATAAAAAAATATACATGTATAGTTGATATATTATTTGACTATATATAAATTGAATGCAAAAGTGTTTACAAACTCAATAAGGTTTTTTTATTTTCTTACATATGTGTTTCTTTTGAATATAATTAACAAAAAAAGTATGATACAATCGTACTTTGTGTGAACTACAACATCAAAGGCAAGTTCACGATTAGATACGCGACATGAGCATATGAACCACAATATTAAGACTATCGATCACACACGTTTCTAATAATGTTTTAACACAGTGACTACTGTGCTGTTTGTCCTATCAGTGATTTTGATGTTGCTTCACAAATATTTATATGTACAATATATGTTGTGTATAAATTATAGTCATTTTTATCAATTGTGGATACGATTTTATTATATTAGTTATTCTATACTCTAGACTTTCCATTTTTAAAAAGAAAAATTTATTTACAACTAATTGTTGAGTAAATAAATACGCATGATAATCAAAGTGTTATTACATCATTTAAGAATGTAGGTGTACATTTGAAAATGTATATGTGTACAGAATGTTTCGAAACTGAAGGTCACACATAAAAAAAAACCATATAACTAAAAAATGAATTTGCTAAGTGCAATTTTTACGTAGAATATATAGTTTCGACGTTCAGTTTAGAAAAAACATTCTGCATATACACGCACAAAAAGACACACATATTTTATACGAATGTGTTAATAAAAAAACTAAATTCGACGAGTTTCATATTTTACGTAATTGTATATAAAACGATGCAGAAGACATTATCACTATAAAAAGTAATTAAGAAACGTTCATTTACTATTTTTGAGAATAAAAAACACACCGTGTATATAAACTTCGATTTTAAATTGTTTTAATGACAAATAATCTCTCACAGATTAATTTACACAGTTCTGAGACCTTGTGGGAAACAGATGTGAGCAAATAAAGAATCGTTTCAATTCGAAAGTGTCAAACAAAGCTTTACAGATAATGTGAGCAAAGGATAAATTTAAAACAATGGCTCGGACGATTAAAATCAAAGTGCTGCCTGCTTGACTTTAATTGAACTGAAGAATATTTTTCATGTGTATCATTGCGATCGCAGCATTTGTCTTCAGCTAATCGTGCGTGTAAAATATTTAACACATTTGAGACCAAAAAAATCCTAAACTATTCCCAGAATCCAACATGGTCCACATGCTCATTGACCCACATGCTGAGTCATTGGTCTCGAATGTGTTAACAAAATAAGTTTTAACTTTCTAGGCTGTGATATTGCTATGTATCATAATCTTCATCGATGTTAGCAGTGCGAGCGAAATTTGAGGTCGGTTGATTGCTTACGCTCGGATTAACTTCCGTATAAAAGTTTAACTGATTAATTTGAAAAGGTTCAGGTACTGATATCTGAAACTCTGGAATCTGCGAGTGTCCTCCTACTGTTACTTTGCTACCTTGATTAGTAAGATTCAAATTGCTTGGAACTGTGATCAACCCGTTATCTTTCACATTCCTGTTATCTACATTAGTTTCGGCGTTGATTGGTACTCCCACATGTTTTTGATATCTGTTGGAATACAAAGTGTAATTTTATGTGTGGATTTTCAAGATAAATGAGCCATCACATAAAACACTTACTCTGACAAATCAGATTGCTGTATTGTGGTTATATTTGGTACATTCATTTGCAATGAGCTTGAAGTCTCTGGTGATGTGGATACTTCATCATCCGGTCCTGATACATCAGGCAGAGATTTCACTAGATCTTTCAAAAAGTCAAATCGACTTTCTGACAAGATACATTGTTTCCTAAAAACAAGCAATGTAAGAAATATTTTATGTAAAAAGAAACACATTAGACTTGTCCAAGTTCTTTGGCAAAATACTTGAACAGATCTATAATATCAAAACTATTATTTACATGTGAGATGGACTGAGTGTCTTGGCATTTTTGGCATTTGTGATCTGCATGGTTTTTGTTAACAAAGATTGTACAAACAACTCTAAGGTTCTAGGTAAGCTTTGTTAAGGACAATTCTTTTGTGAATTTTTATGTAACCATAACAATTCAGCAGAACTCACTGTTTAGTGACTGTCACATATTTTTTTAAATCTAAAATAGATCTTGCAGAACAAGCAATAAGTCATCAATTTAACTAATGACAAAGTGCTTAATAAGCTGAGTTCTGCTGAAATGGAGCATTGGTTTTAGATATCTATACAACAATTATATGTGAACAAAGTTTCGCTTGAAACAGACATCAGAAAAGGATATAGATTATAATTGGCACTGCCTGAGCGACTTTCCCGACTTCCTCGTCCGTCTGCATGATCTTCTTGATACGACCCTGACAACATACGCGAGAAGTTAGGGTTATGCATCAATTCATGCGTCAAAATTCGCTCGCTACGATTGGAAAATGCTATTTTCCCTGACAAAATCAACAAATCATGTGTCCAACATTGGAGGCGCGAATATAACTGATAAACCGATTTGTAATTGGCAAATTTTTCTTTTATCGGTTATCATCAAACAGTCGCTACGCTACGACGACGGCGAAAAAGATGCGAAGTGCATTCCCTTACCGCTGGAAAACGAGCGTTATATTTTTTCTTTTTGCTGGGCATATTGTGGTATTTCCAGCACAAAGGATTCCACGGCACACGCACGCACGCACTCGCGCAACACGGCGATACTATGTGATTTCGTATAAACAAACAGAACAACGAAATTTTATATGAAAAGGGGGTTAAAGTTCCTCTCCTTGGTTTTGCGCGTGCGCGAATAAAAAAGGGTTGTTCTGAAATTGTATGCTACTAGTACGCTTCCGAAACGATTAATGACGTCATTTCGATAAGTCAAACAATATGACTGATCGATTTGTCAAATTCGACGTTATTAAACGCCACGGGACCAATTCAATCCACATCGATCGAAAACGCTGTTACTGTTTTCGCGCAACATTCAAGATCAGTTTTTAAAGTTTAAAGGTCTTTGATATATACAAGATTACAAATTGCTAGTCGATATTTTTTATACTGTAATGAGGGTAACTTAGGAGACCGTAGTTACGGTAATCAGAGTAATGGGTCTATAAATCGCTCCTGAAGAAAAATAATGACGTTATTTGTCAAATTGACCAATTCTACTGCTCGATTTACTCCGATTGCTTCAGAAGCAATTATAAGCCAGTCGAAAAAGCTATATGAATGACGTACATATGTTAATTTGCATAGGCTGCATTTCGATATTCACGAACGCAGCCACAACAACTCGATGAGTCTTTCCCGCCAAATCTATCAATTGCTCCCGAACAGCTGTCTTCGCAGATACACTTCCTGCACTGTAACATCCCTTCTCTTTCTTGAAAGAACTCAAGAATGTATGGCTGTCTTATTTCAAGAGTAGAGAGAAAGTGTAGTGTATTATGTACACAAGAGCCAGATCTCTGACAGATGATCTGGAGTTCTGATCTACTGTATCTATTGCAATCTGGAGTAATGCGTAAAAATGAAAAGAACTGCGAATAATATTAATCTCGTCATCTGTGTTATTTGTGATTTTAAGAAGATGATTTGAACAATGCAACCACGTAATGTAATTTATTGAATTTTTTGTGTAACAAGAGGGAAACATTTTCAAGAAGAGATGGCGAATCTTGGCAAAAGAATCGTTGTTTTAATAGATATGGATTGCTTCTTTTGTCAAGTTGAGACAAAGTTGCAACCGCAATATCAGGGACACCCGCTCGCCGTCGTTCAATATAATCAATGGCAAATGGGCAAGTAAGAGAAGCTTTATGTAGTTTGTGAGATTTCTCTTGAGTAAATAACAGCAATGTTAATATTTATTAATATTTTTGACAGAATAATAGCCGTTAATTATGAGGCAAGAAAGTTTGGAGTAACTAGACACATGAGAGGCAAAGAAGCCAAAGAGATATGTCCCAATATAATTTTAGTCACTGTGCCGTGCCTTCGTGGAAAAGCAGACACATCTAGGTAGCAGGAAGTTATTAGAATAAATCTTGTGTGAAAGTAATACAACATTATTTCTCACACATCTCATGCAATGATAAACATTTTGTCTATTAATTAATTTTATGCTGTCCTTATATAGATATCGAAAAGCTGGTCACAAGGTTATTGAAGTTATAAAGAAACATTGTAATGTAATAGAACGTGCCAGTATTGACGAGGCATATCTCGATATTACAGATGTGGTAGACAAGAGATTAGCTACAAGCAAGATGTCTTCTAAAGAATTAATGTTATTACTTGCAAATACGTACATTATAGGCTATTCAGAAATTAATAAAAATGACGAGGGTAATGTATTATATGTATATGTTGTGTTTATAAATGTGTGAAAACACATTTGATTATAATATACAGTGCGTTAATATTTTAGTGGAGAGAAAAAAGGGGCTGGAAACTTGGATAGAGGATTCCTTTAAGGAATTGCCTGATAGTCAAGCTCAGAAACTTGCTGTGGCTGGTGTAATAATTGAAGACATAAGGGCTGATATATATAAAGAAACTGGATTTAAATGTTCAGCTGGAATATCGCAGAATAAAGTTAATATCTTTTATGTGTTGTATAGCATATAGTTTATTATAACTTTGTTTAACTCATGATTATTATAAAAAAACCATGTGGACCATTAAAGTTCGCATCATTTGATTTACTTAATTTTTAGATATTAGCCAAATTGGCTTGTGGACTACACAAACCAAATTGTCAAACAATTTTGCCCGAGGCGGCGGTTCCGTCTTTATATTCGACCTTCCCGGTGAAGAAAGTTCGAAATCTCGGTGGGAAATTTGGCGATGTCGTAATTGAATCTCTGGGTTGCAACGTCATGGGAGACTTGTTGCACTATTCGTTAGAATATTTACAAAAAACTTTTGATGAAAAAACAGGGTGAATACAGAAATTTATTTATAAAATGACATTTGACAATAATCCTAATAAATTATCATTATTTCCGACAATTTACGATTGGAAATCTTCAGGTTTTGGTTATATAATCTTGCTCGAGGTATAGACAACGAGCCCGTTACTAACAGACTATTACCAAAGTCTATTGGAGCGTATAAAACGTTTCCCGGAAAGCATGCTACTTCGGAAGTGGTAAGACAACAGCAGAAGTTTGCGAACGACTGGAACAAGATCTCGCGGAGAATCATCGACGCGCTTCGTTGCTCATCATCTCTTACACTTACTATCAAAATGGAAGTACCGTATCTCAAACGCGCTCGCTCACTTTAAACTCCTACAAACCGGAAAAGATCGCGAACCAATGTGTGGATGTTATCACAAAATCCACACAATGTCCGGTGACATGCATGGGTATCAATGCCAGTAAGTTTGTACCGGCAAAGGAGAGTAACAGCTTCTTAAAATTTTTTAAAACCGTCGAATCGAAAGACAAAGACGGTGATAAAGTGAATTCTGAAATTGAAAAATCGGATAACTCATCCAGAAATAGAAAAAGTTCTCAATCAACAAACATAGACGCGAAAGAAGAGAAAACTGTTACTCCTATTGTTAGCAAAGAAAAAGAAGCGATAAAAACAGAAGAAGAGAAGTCCGAAAAGAGTAAAGAGTTAACTACTATTGAAGATTCAGTTGCAAAAGCTAACAAGCCAAAGAAGGAAAATAAGAGAATCGTCAAAACTTCGTTAAATAAGTGTACGGAAGATTCGCCCACGTCGCAAAAAGTTTTCAAGCTGATTCAGGTGTGCAACGAGCGCGACAAGAACAAACGTTTGTCGGATGTGACAGTAGATAACAACGATTTTCAGGATTCGTTTTTTATGAATATATACAAGACGAAGAAAAAAACATGTTCTGATATTGATGAAGATACCGTGGAAGAGTCAGAAGATGAGAAAGAAACAGATAAAGAAGATGTGTATAGTGAAAACAGTAATGATTACAACGCAAATCTACATTTGCAAGAAGAAGCTCATGAAAAACCTTCCACTAGTCACGCGTGTGCGAGCAGCAACAATTCCACAGAAGAGAGCAAGGAAGACACTTCTGTACAAAAATCCTCAGTGCGATTACGGGACATATTTCCCAATTTGAACAATATAGATTCCGATATTTTGGCTTCGTTGCCAGCTAATTTGCAAGAGGAAGCAAGAGCGCACATGAACTCGCGAAGCAAGAAGCAAGAGAGCGTTAAGAGTACAGTGACCAAGTTAACAAGAGGAAGACCTAGCAAATCCAAGATTATCAACAAAACTGGCAAAAAAAGCAATCCCTTGGACAACTTCTTAATCAAGACCGATTCGAGCGAACACGATGTACCTCTGGAACGATGCGCTGAGTGCAATCAAATGATACCGCTTACGAGATTTAGCGAACACGCGGATTTTCACTTCGCACAGAATGTGTGTCGAGAAATCAACAGGCCGACAACGAACGAGAGTGGCGTAAAACGAAAACTCGGAGATGCCGAAACCGTTGTTACGCCTGTGAAACGTCACATGAATGAAAGCTCAGTATGACAACAACTACGTTTCCCTCGCAGTCACATGGTGTTGAATATTTTTTATCGTATTAACAAATACACTTCTGTCAAAAAAAAAAAAGATAATAGCATGTATTGTAAAATAAAAATAATAATAATATATGTTTGCGCTTATTTTTGTTCATTTACGTAGCTAATATGTGTTTTCACTTCACGAAATCCACTGTGAGCCATCGCAACACCGTTATCACCTCGTTCATATATCTCTTCTCGAATTATTTACATTTTTATACACACGTGATGCGTATATAGTCTGGTTTACAGTTTACACAAGTCGCAAGTTTCAAGAATCGCACCGACTAATCGCTCAATGCGATTGATCGATTTTGCAAAACCCGCGACTAATTGTAAACCAGACTTAATTCCGAACCGGAGCAGCAATCGTTGACACGTGCTTCACAGCACTTCACAGTACTTGACACACTCTTCTTGCTTTAGTTATTTTTCGAACTAATTTTTTTGCATATCAACAAAGAAAGAGAAGCTTATCATGGCAAAATCAGGTAATATTGGCGAGCATCTTGCACGACAAACCGTATAAAGTTGCTAAATTTGCAGATATGTGATAGATAAAAGGTTAAATTTTACATGTGTGAACAATACAAACATAACAAGATGTTTCTTAAGAGTTTTTTGTGATATTGGAATATTTTCTTTCATGCATATAAAATCTAGCAGTTTATTTCTTGTTTGTAACTTACAGTTTCTAATTTATATAATTCTAATTGTGTTTTTCTCTCTTGCTTTTTAACGCAGAAAATTGAAACATATAGTTTTTCTTTTCAAGGATGCACTGACATGTCAAGCGATAGCGACAGCGGGGACGATTGGATGGAAAATGACGAGAATCATGATATCCCATGTCTGTTTTGTGAAAAAACAATCGAGAAAGGATTTCCTTTCGCCCTGCAGCATATAGAGATCGAGCACAAGTTGAACTTCAGCAATTTTATAAGGAAACACACTCACGATACTTATTCCTACATCAAGTTAATTAATTTTATTCGTCGTGAATCTGTTTTACCTGAAAAGTTGATTACACTGAGTGTAGACACTTGGGACAAGGATGAGTATTTACATCCAGCTGTGGAAGATGATCCGTGGTTAATGTATGGTAAGTGTAAAAATCCTAAAGTCAGAATAACTTCCTTGTTGATAGTATATAAAAAGAATGATGATGATTAATGTTGTTTCAATGAAGATGTTGAAGATCTCATTAATATTATGGATGTGAGTGACAAAAATGTGATAATACATCAAAATGGTGATAGCGTTACATTGTCAGTAGCACAGTATGAAGATATGCTGAGAACAATTAGGTTACTTAAGTCTCAATTAAAAGATAGTGAGATAAAGTGCTTCCTGATGCAACAGGTAAATATAATTAATTACTAGATACAATATATGTATATAATTGTTATATGAAGAGTATATACAAAAAAAGTACGTACATATTTGTGTTTTCTTATAGCAAATAGAGGAAATGAGAGAGGAAGTTCAAAAATTAGTACTAGACAATGATAAAGATGAAAAAGAAAAGAATAGTCTGGTTACTGCTCAAAATTCCAATGGGGACAGCTATTTCGATTCATACGACCATTTTTCTATACATCATGAGATGTTAACGGCAAGTCTTAAATAAATAAGTAAATTGTTAACATCTCTTTAGAAAATGTAACATGAGAAATATTTTTCATCAGGATGAAATACGAACAGAAAGCTATCGTGATGCGTTGCTGAAAAATTCCAACAAATTTCAAGATTGTATAATGCTAGATGTTGGTTGTGGGACTGGCATTCTGTCGATGTTTGCGGCAAAATCTGGTTGTCGAAACGTAATCAGTGTTGATCAATCTAAAATGATATATCGTGCTATGGACATAGTGAGGTATACATTTTATTTTGTATAATAATTTACGTGTATGTGTGTGTACATATATAAACGAATTGATTATGAAGAAACTGTTACAAATTAAACGAAATTCCCGCTTCAAATCAGAATTAAAAGTGTTCTAACTTTAGCATACAAAAAGTATATATATTATAATAATAAAAAATATAATACATATATTAAGATTGATTTCAGAGAGAATAACCTCAGTGACATAATTACTTTGAAAAAAGGTCGTCTGGAGGATATTAACATAGGGGTAGATAAAGTAGATGCTATAATATCCGAATGGATGGGATATTTCCTCTTATTCGAGGGAATGCTAGATACTGTAATTTATGCTAGGGACCATTATTTAACACCCGGTGGAGTACTTCTGCCGAACAGATGCACAATTAGTATTGTAGGAAGCGGCGACACGAGTATGTTTTTACAATTGCAGTTTTTTTTCTCTGTTAAGTCGTCCTGATATTATATTTGATTATTTTAAAAATGTGTGTGTTTGATTTTTTTTCTTTTTTTTTTTTTTAGAGAGATACATTCATCTGGTTGATTATTGGACGAATGTGTACGGTTTCAAGATGAGCTGCATGAAAAATGAGGTGGTGCGCGAACCCAGTATAGAGATCTGCAACGCCAACAACTTGATAACGGACACCGCCGAAATACAAGTTTTCGATCTGTATCGAGTTACAACGGATTGCGTTAACTTTTCGTCTCCTTTCAAGTTAATCATAAAAAAGACAGGATCGTTAACTGCGGTAATCGGTTACTTCGACATCTTCTTTGATCTCGAAAACCCGGTGCACTTCAGCACAAGTCCGCAAGCTCCGCCGACGCATTGGAAACAGACGGTGTTCTCTTTAAGCGAACCCATCAGCATAACCGAGGGTGAGTTATAAGTTTAATATTTATTTTTTTTATATGACTGACAAAAATTTTATGCTACATCAAAAAGTTTTTATGTTTTATCAAAATTGTGTTGTGTTTCTTTCTGTAGGTGAAGTTTTGACTGGCACATTGATATGCCGAAGGCATGTCAAAGACGTTCGAGGCTTAATCGTCACTATTGAAATCAAAAATGTCACACAGACGTATTTTTTGCATTAAACATTTACTTGTTTCGAGTTTTTAAAACAACAATAGCCGTACGTGCCAAATTAAAAAATAGGGTCCACTTCCTATCGAGCTACAAAAAAGTTTGACTTTTATTTAGAACGTCAGAATGCAAGAGACACATTTCACGCGCGATTAAGCCTGACATTTTATAAAATTTCTCTGTAATAGAAAAATCTACTGTTTCAATTTAACTACTCGGAGAATTTCTACTACTTTTCGCATTTTGAAATTTCAGCTTTACAACTTTTCATGTTGGAAAAACGTAATAGTTGATATACTCGTTCTCAGCGTTTTTCTTTTTTTAGACAGATAAAATAGAACGTCGCAGTTCCTCTAAAATTTTGCATATAATAATACAATCATTGATATATACATATAGCAGCTATTTAAATTCGTGCCTTTTAATAATAGTTGGTCCGTAAAAAATCAAGTATATATTCAATTTTAACAATTTTTGCATAGACGATAGAATTTTAATCTTATATGCTGCGTAAGCACTTTAAATAAATAAATAAATAAAAAAAAAAAAAAACTGTTCGCAGAGCTTAGAATAAAAACAACGACATCGATTTTCACGTTTTAATAAATAGCTGTATATAGAAAAAGTTCGGCAATTTATATAAAATTCTTCAAGATTCTTGTTGCTTCCGCGATAGGAATTTTTTTTCTTAAATAATACACTAATATCTTTTCCGACACACACACAGAACAATATTATTAACAAATGTAATATATTACATATATATACTTCAAAAAATCGTCCGATAATTATACAAATTTTCCTGCCATTCTCTTCTTGCACGTGATACGTACTTACAAATATGCTCACCGAATTAGTAAGAAAAATATCGATTATAACCAAGGCTTATTCTCTTGCTATCGAATTGAAACTTGTTGAACTTGCAGTCAAACAGTTAATACAATTTTACGATATATACAAACATTGAGTATAGAGAGTTATAATACTTATATCTTTCGGAGTTATCTATACAACACAATGCGTTGCACGCATTTCTTGAAATAAGAAGCCTACTCGTGTATACAATACGTAGGGATATAAAATTGTTGTATATATATAATATAGTTAGTGAGACTTTTAACCCTTACCAAGCGGGAATAACGTAGCTGATTTCGCAGCTATAAATAAGTGCATTTATTTTGACCAAAAAGTTTTTTTTATTTCTAGTTTTTGTTTCTTTCTTATTCAAATATACGATCTCACGCATCTTAAAATTAAGATCTAGGTATAAGAAATTGTGACAATAGTTTATAAGTATAACTTTTTAAGCTTTATTTATTTACGACGCTTTACAATTAAAGTTGTGAGTAAAATAGTCCGCAAACCCTCCCCGAGTTAAAAGGATTAAAGGCTGATACGGTCCGCATTACCAAGTACACAATTGTAAACGACGGGATCTTTCAAACATTTAGATTGAAATAAATCTTCAGAGTCTTTCAAGTTTATTGAAACATATCTGTCACTTTTCGAACCTCTCCCGTAAATTTCCCCGAAAGCCCGCATATGTGCGTTAAAAATTAAATTCTATCTTTCTGGTATTAGGTTTCATAATTTTTTTTTTTTTTTTTTTTCGTTCGCGGCACACAGATGTGGGGTGTCAGTATTATAATCTGCGTAATAATTATAGGAGTAAGGGGCATGCCGTCGGTCAGAAATGCGACGACACGGGCGTTTACCGGCGATACGCGGCCGAGCTCGCGTATGTTTGCCGGCGGTAAACTCATCGGGTTCATATCCGATATCTCGCGGCGCGAATGACGCGCTTCGCGAGTCGAGGACACCGGGCATCGGGTGGAAAAGCGGGTGGAAACAAGCGTACGTGTGCGGTACGCGCGCGGCATGTATGTTTAACGTAACTCTATCCAATAATGCACGTTCTGGCCTAGGGCAACCCGAGTGCGGCCCCCATTTTCTCCTCCCGTTCGTGCACTCAGCAAACACACACGAAAGGTAGGGCAGATTGGAACCCCGCATATCGCGTACCACCGCCATGTGCATATGTTTAGGATCAAAATGTTTCCCTTTAAAAGTATTTGTTTGTATATAACGCATATACGCGTAGTCTTGCGAATGTTAAGGCATTCCGCTTCGACGAGCGGAACAAGCGAGTTTCTTTGGCGAGTTATCGCAATTTTTCCTCGATGGCGATTATTCGAATTGTATGCGCGCATCTCTTCGAAATATATTTTTTAGTTGAGGCTTTCGTCTCTCCGGACGAAAAAAAAAAACTCTGGAGGAGAGGCGCACTGCGCACGCCGCTTCTTTCATCTCGCATCAGGAGAGACCGTCCTTCAAGGATACAGAAGCGAGAAGAAGCAAAGCGACCGCAAAGTAATAGCCGTCATTTAGGACGCGGCGCGGATAAGGAGCGTCGACAGAGGAGGAGGGGGCGGGAACAGAGGGTGGCACGAACGAGGGCGGAAACGAGAGAGCGACCGAGGCCGGGATAAGGGTGGCTTGTTGCGTAAGCCGATTAGAGCATCACGGCAGTCACTCCTGCCCCGTACAACGTGGTGGCACACACAGTCCCTCTCTCTGTCTCTCTTCCTCTCTCTCTCTCTCTCTCTCTCTCTCGCTCCGGTTCCATCCGAGTATTCGCCAGCGGAGACACATTAAAATCGCATGAAATATGCACGCGGAGCCGCTCCTCTTCCCGCCTCGTTCCCTCCATACCAGCAGACGGGAGCACTCGCCTACATCCGCGTAGGCAAAAAGCTTACCCCGTCGTTGCTCGTCCTGGAACCGTGCCTCTCTATCTCTCTTCACCTTTCTCTCCTCTCTTCTCTCGACAGAGAAGCGAGCGCCGTTCCGCTTTTGCGAGATATTTAAGAGATCTCTCCGTCGTACTCCGGCGAACCTGAGAGATCCCCTTATCCTGCTTCTTCCTTCCAGAGGCGATTGGGCGCAACGGTGCTAATGTATCGGAAAAAAACATATAATGGAATTGACAAAGATATTCGGAGAAAGAGAGTTTAGAAACGATATAAATTTCCAAAAGCCACGTTTTTCCAGAAATTTTCAGGATAGCCTTTTGAAGCCTGTCCGCACAATTGGAGAAACAAATTCGAATAACTAAATATTTCGAAGGATTCTCAATTTACAAAGCAATTTCACAATGGTCTGAGAAGCGGACTTAATTGTCTCGCAGATTGAGACGATCAAATCTCCAGCTTCATTTCACAGCTCACTCGTTTAACACTCACAGGTGTTAAATTCACCTGTGAGTAATTTTTGCGCGCATCCGACGCGCTCGAGAGCAAGTTTCATATTTTACACGCGATTTATCTCGAGCCTCTCTACAGAGGCGAACAGATCAAATATAAATTCTTTCGCAAACTAGTGATCGCGCGACACACTATTGGTTGTTGGTTCGAACACAACGCATTAACTCGTTGCACAATTTTGCGGCCAAAAAGCGCGCAATGCGCGTATATATACAATATATATGTTCCCGAAAAACGTGAATCGCTCAATCTTCGTAGCGATCGCGTGACGTGAAAATTAATCGCGTCTCAACGAGCAGCGATTTCGAAACGTAACGCGTTCGTTGTCAAATGAGAGATCTTCGTCTATTCTCGAACGAGCGTCGCGAGCGCGATATGAAACTTCGTGAGATCTCTTTTTGTCGAAAACACCCTATGGACGTTTTGCGAAACGCATTCTGTATACCGCGCGCTCGGTAGCGCAACACGTGGTAAAATGTTTCGCCATTGGTATCAAATAATCATGGCAAATCCGCATCGACCGCCGTGCCGCGCGCGCGGCTTGGCTGGTGCCGCTCCGCTCGCTCTCTCGCTCGGCTCTCTCGTGTGTTAATGCCTATATTTTACATCCGTCCGTATTTACTTCGAATAACGTTTGGCGGATAATAATGGACCGTCTGCCACTTGTTTTCATTCGCCCGGCGGAATGATTACGCCCGGGATGGATACGCGTTGAAATTTTATACCTGACGAACGAAACAGAGAGACGAAAGGGGAAAGAGAGAGCGAGACGGAAAGAGAGCGAGAGATTATGGGGCAAATGTACGCAAACGGATTTCCGGATACGTGTTGCGAATATTCTCTCCCTCTCTCTCTCTCTCCCTCTACCTTTCCCTCCTCTTGATTTCGAATAATAATATATAACTGCGCTGATGCAAAATACACAGAGATATCGAAATCGAAAATAACCGTCTAATCTGTCTCGACAAAAATAGGAAAATTGTAATAAGTACTTAAGCGTATATATCGAGAATATAACAATCCCCTTTTCTTCTCTCCCTCTCTCTCTCTTTTTCTCGTACAGACGCGAGCAAGAATTATTATATAACATCGCGAAGAACTGTTATAGTCTCCGCGCGCTCCGATTCGGAATAAATTTAGAAATTAAAAGAAGGGACAACCAAATGAGAATCGCAAATTCGGAAATAGAAGAAACTGAACTCGAGCTGGTCGTGAAATAAAAATACAATACTAATTGCAATAAAGCTACTTTTTTCTTCTTGCAACTGATCGCTGTCAACGATGCAGAATGCGCGGCATTGGATCTAACAAGTTAGTTTAACTGTTTTATCGAAAAAAAAAAAAAACATTCTCTCAATCGTTCTGAGAGAAATGCGCGAATATTTTGCGGAAAATATAAAATATACGAAAATTTTCATAAATAAATCCCGTGTTAATTATTAACAAGTTCCAGTGCTAATTGCTTCCTTTTCGGAGCCGTCAATCACGCGGACATCGGACAACTACCGCAACGACCGACAATGATTGCGTCAAGTCGATTTTTTCGGCTTTCGAGAAGAGATAAGTGCGGCATTTTCTCAAGCGCATCTCTCAAGCAGCCTCTTGTCCAATTATAGTGTGATTGTGTTCCCGGTTTTGGCGAGATCTCTCGAGGGTGCAGATTGACCGTCCAGGTCTGACCTCTCCACACGCGCGCGTACGTACCTACACGTTTCCGGACGGATGTGCAACGACGAAGAGACGCGCAAACGCGACGGACACGTCCATCAGCATCGCGGAAATATTTATGGCGATTAATCAGACGCGGTCCGTTAATTACGTAAGAAGATCAACGGATTACGACGCTGCGCGTTTTTCGTCACAGAGCGATGTCTCCTCACAGAACGGAACGACATCTTGTCGAGACGCGGTCGCTTGGAAAGAAAAAAAAAAAAGAAAAAATTATTCCTCGGTCCGTTCTCTTTTATATTTTACATTTTTCTCAAATTGTTATTTGGAAATACAGAGCGAATTATTGTTATTTAGCGACTTTGTCCGTTACTGCAGCATTTCGTTTTCGATTGAAGCGAATTTTTTTGAAAAATACGCTGAAATAACATATCGCAAATAGTTTTCGAACAAACTCTCATTGTCGATAATTCTCAAGTCCTTAAATTTATGAAATCGATGAAGTTATTCAACGACGCGCGTCTTCTCGTCTAATTTCCATTTTCAGTTCACCGTCCTGAATTAATTAGCCGATCATTAAGTCGACATGTCTAAGTATATTTTTGCGCAGAATTAATTTCGCGAATTCCGGACGCGCTTCGACGTTCCAGAACAAACACCACGGGCACACACATTTTACAAAATCCAAAGACATGTGGTATATCGATTGACTCTCGCAGGCAAGGCGATGCGATACTCCGGGCTTATTCTTCTTGTTCGATACGCCACATGTGCTACGTAGATATGAGACGTATCATTTCGCGCGCAATATAATGACTGATACGTCGGAGCGTGTATAATATCGGGTTATCAAGACGCGTCTTACCGCGCTCCGATATGAGACATCCGTTCGGCTGTCAATGAAGAAGACGAACGTGGAAAACGGAACACACGAGTCTTTTCTGAGCTACGAAACGTCTCCATCCGTACATAATTTACATAGTTTTGAAATAAAAATTTTACGCAAGAATTACATGCGCGTAAAATGTTGATTGTTATTTCTTTTTTAATTTAAAGAACACGATTTCGCGAGCTTTCGCGATCGCTGTCTTCAGCGAAACTCGAATACTCGAATACTTACTGGCTTAACATTATTGCTAGAGATATGAAATACCTGCCGAAGAAACTACACAATATCTATCTATAAATTATCTTCATTGTCCTTTTATCTGAAATTCTACCTGTCGGAAACATCCGTAGCTAACAGCGACGAGAAGCTACATCCCTTCCCCACCAGCTGCTCGGCAGCGTCTGCTAGTTCAGTGCGGGGTATCGAGTATTTTACGAATACGCATGCGTTCGGCGATAGAATAAAATGAGGGTGGAAACATCCGGACCAATGAGCGACGAACGAACGGCGACTGCCCAGGCGGAGCATAAGGCATAAACGAGCGCGGGTACGAGCGCTTTGCTCCAAACGGCGTTCAACAGCCGAGGAAGAAAGTATCACCATCGTACGCCGTACCATCCAAGGGTCTCTTTGGAACCCTTGCAAGAAGTCCAGCGTTTCTTTCCTTCTCCCCCGAGTGAAAGTGTCTTCGTTACAGCTGGACGTTCTTCGAGTTTCCTCGGCCATACGTGTGTCTGTGTGAATACACACATACACCGCGCACAAACTTGACATTATATATTTAGCGCCATGAAGGACACACGAAGCGAGAAGCGAAAAAGGTGGTGCGAATTTTAAAGAAAATCCAGAGAGGCAGGTAAGAAGCGGACGATGCTTCACGGCGCTCTGCCGCGGGCCTTTCTGGCCCCGGGTCTCAGCTACATGAGCTACTACAGTGATGAGATTCATCATCATCCTGCCTACGCCGCGCCGCCGACCACGTGGCACATACCGATGGAGGATCCGTCCTCGCCGATTTACCCGCGGATTTCATCGGCCGATCATCACACACCGCTGCACTCTTGGGAGTCCTCGAGTCCTCCGTCTCCCTTGGATCTCTCGTTGAAACCGCTACCGACGCCGAAGACGGAGGAGATGATCGAGGTAGGCGACGAGAAAGATCACAGAATTCGCGACGAAATCCATTCACGTCCCGACAGTCGCAGAAACGGTGATGACGATCAACAGCTGGTAGTGGACGACCTTGACACCGTACGCAGTTCCTCAGCACAGAGTCATCAGAGTCATTACGAACGACTGGTTCTCAGCAAGGAATCACCTCGCTTCCACGACTCCATTGTCGAAAAGATCCATCATCTTCCCGAAGAGAGCACTCGACTGCCGCCATATCCCGGAAACGAACTCGCCTCCAAATACCATTTGCACGATCAGAAGCTCCTCCTGACAAGTCCGACGCACTTGCAATCAATGCAAGGATATCATCACCATCTCCTCTTGACACCGCAGCAGCAAATTCAGAGCGTTGACGGACCTATGACACCACCCAGCACTCCGTCGCCACCTCAGTGTCCCAGAAGAAGAATTCGTGAGGAGGATCTCATCTCGTCGTCCTCGGGAGCCAGCGGCGCTTCTTCTTTGTCGACCCCGAAGCAGACCAACAGCAGCGAGAAAACCGCCGCTCAACGTCCCAAAAAGAAACACGCCAGACGGCTCAAGTTTGACGAAGACACTAGTAGTCCGGTGTCGGGTACCGTCATCTTGGGTCCGGACGAGGCGATAGTTACTGGTGACATCGATCCTGCGTTCAACATCGTCGAGGTCACGGAAGAAGCGCGCGCCGAACTAGCTAAGATCGAGAATCGGCTCGGACCTTATCGGTGTAAGCTTTGCCGGCAGCTTCACGAGGATGCGTTCCAACTGGCGCAACACCGGTGCTCCAGAATCGCCCACGTGGAGTACCGTTGTCCCGAGTGCGACAAGCGATTCTCCTGTCCAGCCAATTTGGCGTCTCATCGACGCTGGCACAAGCCCCGATTGCCTAACACCGATAATAATTCTACATCGTCTACAACGTCATCGTCTTCGTCGTCGTCGTCGTCGTCCAACGGAGAGATCCCTTGCACCAAATGCGAGGCTAAGTTCACCAGACAAGTCGCTCTACGGAAACACTTGGCCACTCAACATCCCGAGAGCAATAACAACAATAGCACCAGCAATAACAATAATACCGACGATCAGAAAACCATCAGCAAACCCGACATCATTCAGACAGTCCCGACTAGCCAGCTAACCAGCGAGATGACCTGACACCAATTTCCAGCGAGACCTTTGCCGAGACGACCCGGGCTCTACTGGAGATTCGGCCTTGACTTGTAAGAGAGACGCGTGATGATGAGATTTGTCAATCAATTCGCTTCGATGATTTTAAGATTTTTGTAATGTAAGTACAGAAAATCAAAAAGCTTTTCTGCATGTTTGTTTTAATATTAAGAAAAAGACGAGAGAAAACAATAAGAAAAAACAAAAAATAATAACAAAAAAAGGGCCCTTAATTTGTGATTGATAAAATTTCTTAAGTCTGTTTTAATTTTCATGGTTTTTTTTAAATTTATTTTATTAAATTTGTTTTATTTTTGTTTCTTAATTTTTTTGTTTTGTTTTTAAATTTGTTTTAAATTTTATTTTAATATTGTTTTACCAAATCTTCACTTAATTGATATGTATATAGTCATTCGAACTTTTCTAAGTCATTATCTAGTCATTTAAACGTCAGTAGTATTAGTATCTAGTCATTTAAATCATTATATCATCTAGTCATCGTAATATCATTTATTTCTAGTCATTTAAATTGTTATAAATTTTGTTTCATCTATATAATAATTTTTATCCAAATTTCTAGTCATTTTAAATTTCTAGTCATTTTTATACACCACTAGCTACATACCAAAGACACATTATAATATTACATATTATGTGATTGAAAACAATTAAGTCAAAGTTTGAAAAATTGATGCATAAATAATGATACATGTTGAAAACAATCTTGTTCTTTAATGTCACTATTAAATCATCCGTTATTCGAGTACTTAGACTGTTTTTCGTAAAACGTATTATTTTTCGAATGGCTTCTTCTACAAACTATATCCGCGAATAGAATCTTTTCCCAGTCACTTGTATCGATTTCAAACATGTGCTTTTTATATCCTTGCACGAATAACGTAGAGTTAAATTTTACTTATATAGAATTTACCAGGAATAAACAGGGTTATATTAATTAAAAATGTAAAAATTTAATACACATCTCTCGGGAGAAAAAACTATTGTTTAACTTTTTTCACCTACAATACAATTGATCTGTTACGAACTTGAGCAAAAGATTTATCTGTTTTTCTGGAAAACTCAACCTTTCTGCAAAACACTGAGTTTCATAGAATAATCCTCGCATGCTTTTTAATATAAATATAACTTAAACGTTGTATATACAAAATACGTAACATATCAATTACATCACATGTATTGTTGATGAAAAGAATTAAGAGATGAGAGAGTGTGTGTGTATGTGTGTGAGTGTGTATGCAAATGAATTTGTGTTTATTGCGTGTATATGTACATTGTGACGAAAAGTAGTGGTTTGATAAGTTTGATATAAATTTTTATGAGATGGTGCCACAATTCATGATTATACGAATGCCGTTTTTTTTTTTATTTTTACAATTCAACTTCCAAATCGGTCGCTTTAAACGACTACAGAACATGAACAACGCGCTTCTGGCTGAAATTTTTAGCCTGAAAGATTTTAAAAAGGTAAAACTTTCCAGGCGTCATATGATCAAACGAATTGCGGCACCATCTTATAGAAATTTACACACCAAACTTATCAAACCACCCGCGTAGATCTCATTCCTGACGCATCGTATAAACATTTACAGTAGAACTCTAGTCAATTCGTCAAACTAACTTTAATTCGTAGGATCGTGCCATTGTAATTGTAAGTAAGTAATAAGTGAGACACATGTTCTGTAAATTTTTGTAAAGTTTTAGCATTATGTATATTGTCATGTAAAGCGCGCCGCAAAAGCGCGAGGCGGTCTATCTATGTAAAATCTGTATATACCTTCTAATGTACTTGTATATAGCTTCTAATGTAATATATAGAAAAGGATTGGGTTGAGCATAAAGACAAATCGCGGATACGACGATCTCATTTTGCCTAGGTAGTGTGCGTTAAGTTGCTGATTTACTATTAACCAATCTCATACAGCTAAAATCCAAATCAAAGGTAATTAAGGCAATTAAAATGTGTAATATAGAAAATGTATAAGTCTGAGTAAATATATATATGCATATATGTAGGTAGGTCTCTAGTCATAGTAATGAAATTGTCGAATCGAAAGAGAATTATAAATTATCTAGTCGCAAACAAATAATAAAAAAAAATATATATATGATCTGGTCACACGAGTATATATACGAGTTGAAATATAGTTTACATGGAACAGAATGAGTATCACACGACTCTAGTTAGAAAAACAAGTCCCGTTAGAGATTTATCGAACGCATTTAATCAACCGAGGCGCATCGTAATTTGTATATAGTCACGCGTAGAAAATTATTCGTGTTAATTTTATCGTATAAATAATTTATTATCAGCTTGCGTAAGTACAGGTTTTTTTTTTTTTTTGTTCGGATTATGCTTTTGAGTTTCTCATTATTATTCGTTCTATTTTTGACGTAGAACGAACGAGTGCTTTCTAGTCAATTATATTTTTAGAAGACGTGTAATCTAGTCACAGAACATTTTATCGAAAATGCGCGTAATGTAAGTCAATCGCAATAAATGTATGTCTTAATAAAAAATTCACACGCACGCCGTTTCTGAGAAGTTCAGCCGCTTTCAGGAATTATCAATCGTTTCTACTTGCGCTCGAATTTTATACGAATTAATGAAAACGTTAAGAGTCGCTTTAGTTTCCGGCCGGAATGCAATTTTAATTTTAGATAGTTAAAACGCACATCTATCATTACTCGCTTTTTTGGTTTTTTGTTTTTTTGTTTTATAACTTTGTTGTTTCAGTTGCAATATCATAAAAATCTATCGCGGCATACGTAGATCTAAGTCGTAAAAAATTATGTAAAAATATATATATATATATATACGTTATATCAATTAATATCTAATTTAATTTAAGTCAATATGCACACGCGAGAAATCAAATCAATTTTTATCTCATTTCGCACTTTAATTGCAATCATGAAAACCTACATATAGATTTAGTCACACATAGTTATGCTTGTGAGAACGTATCTACTCTACATGTACTGATAAGAAAAAACAAAATTGTATTGCTGCTGGAATGTAATAATTAAGTATATATTGCGCACGCGTACACATTACATAGATGTAAAATTATCCAGATATAAAGTGTATTATCTATTAAAATTATGAAGAAAGAAATCGCGTAGAGTTTTAAGACATCATGTATTCGAATGTTTCTCTCAAGATTGTATATATATAAAACCACAACAACACACACACACACACACACACATACACACACCGCATAGGTATATTATGTATAAATGTATGATATCGCTGTACCATTTCGAATAGTTACGACAAATCTCCTGCGTTATCGTCTCTCCTATCGATTACTTTCGATAGTTCGATTATTATTTTTGAGTTAGATTAATTTAAGAATGCGTGTGTTGCGCTATCCATATGCTGTATATAATAATATCCTAACTTCTGAAATACATGTTCATCGAAAAAAAAAAAAAAAAAAAAAAAAAAAAAAAAAAAAAAAAAAATTTATTTCTATGACAAAATCACAATGCCTATACACAATCCCAAGCAAATTTTCCCCGTCTCTCGATGGTATTCCACGTTAAAAAAAAAAACAGATCGTTATTTATTTTTCTGAATGAAAATTCGCGACGTCGTCGAAATCACAATGTAACAGTTAACAATCTAAGAAAAATGATAAAAAGAAGAGAAGAGAAAAAGAAAGAGAGAGAGAGCATTATAGAGTGATCCTCAGGCGCGGTATTGTCCACGGGGATGAGATGTCCTTCCCATATTACTTCACTATGTGTCGTTATAATGCCCTTCCGTAGAATCCATACAGAAGGGGATTGGTGGTCCTGTAATCTTCACGGAACCTTTGTGTGCCATCCGAATAAAGAGACGTGTCGTGAGTCTCTTGGGAAAAAGAGCGAGAGAGAGAGACAGAAGGGGGAGAGGGGAAGAAAGAAGACCTTTAAACCTAAGAGGCTGATTCCTCTTCGAAATCCTCCGCAACTGTTCGCTAATAGGTTCCATCTATTTCGCGGGCATCTAAATTCTCTCATCTTTGCACGAATCGGTTAGTTGGCGTCGCCATCCTCGCGTCAAGTGCAGGAGTGTGAAAGATTCAGCAAATATTTTGGCGATTGTAGCCGATTAAGTCGTTATTAGTCATTCAAATAAAAGCAGCGAAGAATCGAAATAAATCAAAAGCGAATGAACTTTATTATAAAGCGTTGCCGTATATCGCATTAATGCTGATTTGTTCATTTTTAACACGAGTTTTCTTTCCTCCTCCGCGATCACATGGATTAAACAATTTACCCCATCACAAACGGTATGCGACCGCAATAACGTCGTTAATCCAATTCCTGCGGGCGATCGGAATATCCCGGTTAGGGAGCAACCTTCCGTAAGCCAATTCGGCAACGAAGACCGAAAAGTCTGAGAGATAAATCTCTTGAGTTCCTTTCTCTCTCTCTCTCTCTCTCTCTCTCTCTCTCTCTCTCTCTCTTTCTTTCTCACACACGTTTTCTGTCAGGTCGATCGGGAATTCGATTGGCAGTGCATTTTACCGGCGACAGGGATATATCCAAGTCCGCGAGAAGATCGTGTCGACGTCCTGGTATAGAACGACAAATCGAGCACGCGGCCACAAAGGCTACGGAATCTACTTAACTCCTCCCGATATTTTCTTCTCTCACCTTGTCGCGCTCCTTCTTCCGTCCGAAAAGCCGCGCTGTGTGTGACACAAGTCGATACTGCGAGAGACCGACCGAACGGTGTACTGGATTATATACCGGTTCGGGGCTCCGTCGAATCGAGGCGGTGAGTCTCGCACTCTCTCTCTCTCTCTCTCTCGCAGGAAGCAATTTCGCAATTTTTCTTCTTGACTTTGTCATCTTCGCTTTGCTATTCGCCCCGGCGAAATAGAATTTTCTCAGGTCGAGATGGAGTGCGACATGAGGGCAGTCTCGAGTACAGACTCTATATCGACGTGTCTTCGAAGAATTTTCAGAATCGCTCCTCCCGTGGGAAGTTTCCCTTCGATGTCTTAAGCGCGCTTGTGTGGGTGCGCATGTACACGCGTCGTACGTGGGCGTCCGCGGCACACGCGCGATTCGAGAGAGGATGCTTTTTTCTTTTTCATGTAAGACCGAGAGTTCGCGGGAAATATCGTCTTAGCGTCTCCGCCGAAGACGACGCGCTGTCTTCTCCTCCCTTTTTTCCCAACGTAAGACTTGAGAAAATATCCATCGGTATATTATTCTTTTTTTTTTTCATAAAATTAAATTTTGAAGAGTAGGTATATATGCACGAAATAATTTCTAATCGACGACAACAACGCGCGCTCCGATGTAACGTGGCCCAAGATTATTACATCTGCGAGCTCTCTCTCGTGAACCCTCAAGCAGATTGTCAATTACGTCGATGAGAGCTCGAGAGTGTATCAAGGAACACACACTATCGGAATACATTAAAATAACTCACGTTTTCTCCTTTTTTTTTAGATAATTAAAATTAATATTTATAACAATTTTATACTTGTCTGTAAATGAGTCTGTGACAAAATTTTAATTTGGTTATAAGAAAAAGAAAGAAAAAGAGAGAGAACATATATCGTAACAAAGTGATTTTCGCAAGAAGAAATTCGACTATTTTCTCGAAATAAAAACTGCTATTAATAATCATTCGTTTATTCCGAGCAAGCCGAGAAATTTTATTAGAAGCGGGGAAAACGTTTTGTCGTTCAGAACACACGGGGATCGGGAAAATCGGCGTGAATCACATAATTGTTCTCTGCTAGTTACCGGCCCTAAAACCGAAAGAGAGAGAGAGAGAAAATCACCACGCGAAACGCCCTTAAACGACATGCAGTCGACGGTGATGTGTACGCTTACCCATGCCGGTAATCTCCGTGACATCGAGCATTTGTTTGATCAACCCTACACGTCGTATATATATATATATATATATATATAGGTATACGATCGACTCTGTGCGTATACGCGAGGGATGCTAGCTCACGCTGACGTATGGCGATAAAATATAAGAGAATTGCTCTTCCCATCGTTCTGGCGAAATAAATCTAATATTGTCAGACTGTTCGGCAAGGATATACATTTCATTAAGCTTTTTCCTTCTGTTGGAAAATTTTGAAAACACTTAGTAACATTATACACTTCAGTGGTGCAATGTCAATCAGATATCAGTTACTGGCGTCATTTATTTATCTTTTTTTTAATTTGACATTGGCGTAATTTTGTACGTTGGGAAACATATTGAAAAACTATTCCTCATCTCAAGATGTTCCGTATCTTCAGTTTCTGAGCGGAAATTGGAGAGAGAGAGAGAGAGAGAGAGAGAGAGAGATAAGAGGAAGTTTGCGAGAAGATCGCGCGTTTTCCTAAAGCTTTCACAGTTATTATCCTCAAGATACCCATTGTCGTTTAAGAGATCGGAGTTCAGGATCGAAACAAGATATTTTGATACCCCAAGCGTAAAAGTAAACGCGCGCGCGTGTTGAAATAAACTGTTTTTCAAAACTTATAATGTGATATGACCAACGATGATATTTGACGTGTTAATTGATATTTAATTGATCGATAGCTCGTCTGGAAAAAAATTTAAAACCATCATTGAGCGAAAGAAAAGTTTCGAACTGCTAACAAGATGTGTGGAAAAAAAATCAATGGCTGTAACGTCTCAATTCTTGTTCGTATGTTTCTCCAATTATACTATAAAATTATAAATAAAGAAAATTATTTTAAATAGCCACTGGTGGCGCATAGATTTCAACTGACCAGCCCTGACCAGACGCGAACGTGCGCGCCGGAGCGGCGATTGTTTGCCGAATAAAGCCGGTAAAAGCATCGTTTTCTGTTTGTCCATTTCTCAGAACACAAGAACGTTCCGCACGATGCTTTCGATGTGTCGGTGCGTTCTTTTTCACACCGATTTCATATAATAAACATTACGCGCGCGAAACAACGAGAAGAAAAAAATTATTTTTACCAATTTAATTGCGCAAAAGCGCAGTTGCGTTGTATATAATTATGTACATATACTTCTCGACGAATGCTCTTCTTCTTTCATATCATCGCGACGTGTACGTAACGGTGTTCTTCATGGACGAGAGGAGCATAATTACTTCCGCCGGCGGAATTAGAAAAGAGAAAAAGAAAGAAAAAAGAGAGAAAGAGAGAGAAACACGCTTCTCAATCCGCGAACCTGCTATTCACAACGACTGGAGGATCAGGAAAAGCACCTTATACAGACGGGACGGTTGCGCTACCTAATTCCCCGGGAGCCCTTTGATACGCCGTCACGGAGAACCGCACAAAGAACGAAATAAGTATCACCCGGTGATAATCTCGCTCGGGATCCGCGCGATGTGGGACGCACTCCGCGCGTACTACCTTGCGCACGGAGCTCGCGATATAATTCGAACGTACGAGCATTGACGCAGGTTGAATTCCGCGTAAAAATCCCGACGGTTTCGAAAATCGTCCGCGCGTCTAACTCAAGAACGCGAGAAACGATTGTCACACAGAACGAAAGAGATGAACGAATAAAAAAAGAAAAAAAAAGAGGATAAAGATCGCGCGTTTGAAATATTTATTATTGGCAACGAAATCTCTCCGCGTTTATTTTGCTCGACTTGTCGTCATCATCAAAAATAAATCAATCAATCAATAAACTAAATACAAAAATAATATCTACATAATGTGGAGCTTTCTCTTTGTCAAAATTTATTTTACATAGGTATATATTTTCATCACGTATATACAATACACGTTCGAGAATATACTTGACAGTTCCCGTATTTTCATCATCAAGCTCGTCCGTCCAGGTGACACGGAAATCGCCATTTCCGACGTATCAAACGCAGATGTTTCTATCTCGAAACAAAGTCTCGGGACTTTTTTTTTTTTGATCGCGTACATCGTTTGTCCGCGGCGTTTTCCTTTGGTTTTCCGGACCGTTTTCTCGCAAAACGAGAGAGAGAGAGAGAGAACGACGACCGTCCGTCTCGTTTATGCGCGTTTCCGTTTGGCTGAGTAGCACACGAGCCTTCTCTCGCCCGTTTGTATCTCCAATTACCCTCAAAGGAAACCGCAACGTGGAAACGGTCAGTGTCGTCTAATGATGTGGTTAACTCGGTGACAACGCGCATATCGCGAGACGCAAACCCCGTGAAGTGACACTGACAATCGTCACGCTCGTAAGTTAAGTGACGAGATCGAGGAAGTAACGCAATCTGTCTTTTAGTAATTCGATCTTTCGCTCTCTCCATTCATATAATGTTAACAAGGATAATTTATCAAGATTGTTGTTTATTATAAGAAAAAGAAACATCGTAAGCATTTCTAGAACTTAAAAGTAATTAACAAAATGTAAAAGAAAAACCTATGCGGTCACGGTAGACGCGTGACATCGCGATTCTCGTTTTCGGAATCCGACAAGAGCGACGGCGTGGACAAGCTGACGATCTCCTCGTTCTCGCTGGATCGTTGTGGCGAAGTGAAAAAATTGTCGCAAGTGTCGTAAAAACGTCTGCCAAACTTGCAAACATGCGTGTATCGAGACTGGGAAGAAAGAATATATCGCAAATCAATCGATTTATTGTGTATAAAATTTTGGAGATTAAAAACTAATAAATTTTTTAAATATTTTTTGTCGGAAAATTCTAAGATTTTTTTCACGTAATTGCCCGCAAGTACGTACACAACGCTCGTCCTTTCCCGTTCCCACCCCTCGCATCTCCTTCAGCTTCACTCTAGCCCTTCTTTCGCAAAGTATCAGATTCTTCGTGAGATCCCGCACGACGTCATCCACTCGTCGATCGAGCGTGTCGTCGGTACAACTGCTATCCGAACTGAAAATAGGCGAGGACGACGATTTGCCGACGACGAGTTTTCTGTCGCTGCAGCAGCGTTTCTTCTTAAGCTCCGATTTGCCGTCGCTGAAAGAGGAGCTCTCGGGAGGGTAAAGATCGATCAGGGACGAGCTAAACACGCCCGAATCAATCGAACCGACGTTGCGCGAAAAAAATGTTCGCGAGTCGGGTTTTTCACGAAAGCTCCACGGTTCTCGTCATTCGTTTCGTTTATCGTTTCGATCGGAAATTCGCACGAGGAATTATATCGTCTGGCCATGTCGTATCGCGCGACGTATTCCAAATCGGAAGTCGAATTTGAGTTCGGGCGCTCGACGTTCGCGTTCAAGTCTAGATCGTAGCGATTGGAGTTCGAACTTGAATACGAATCATTAATTACAATCGGATTCGCATGTTCGTTCTCGTCTAAGGAGACCGAACTCGACAAGTGCGCGCACGAGAGGTACTTCGACAGGGTGGAAGTTTTGTTCGACTCGCTCGTACACTCGTGTGATTTCGAATCGCGAATGTGCGACCGATCCGTCGAATGATCGAGATCGAATGACGCCGCGAGCAACGGCACGGATCTGATCTTGTCGATCGTTCTCTTCCGACTCGTGTCGCCGGACGGAGTTAATTTACAAAACGAGCGAGTGGAATTGTCACTTTTTGCCGGAGAAACGGTGAAAAATTCCTCCGTCGTGTCGTTCTCGCTCTTCTCGGTCAAATCTCGATCGAAATCTCGATCGATTCTTCGTTTGATGTCGTTCAGAACAATCGTCTCGCCCGTCTTCTCCTTGATGATTTTATATTTCGACTTCCCGGCGAAGCTCCCGACGAAATCCTTCGCGTTCGACACCGAGAAATTGTTTCCCAAACAGATTGTATCGAGGGAATCATCTTCGAGAGAAAATTCTCGGACGTCGTCGTCCTTCGTTAAATCCAAATCGAATGAAATCTGCCTGACCAAACAACGGTTCTGAGTGTTCCCGGATGTTTCACTTGAACACCGAACTGTCTTCTGTATTGTAAACGCGCAATCGCGTGGAACAAAGTCGTCGTTTCTATCGGAGTTCGTTGACAAATCCGTACTTCTGTGTTTCCTATCCGTACAATCGACATGTCGAGTAACTTTTTTCACACTTGTTAAATCGCGCGTCTTTCTTTTCACGCGTTTCGTACTTTGTTTCGCAACTATCCTACTTGCGTGATTTTCCGATTCTCGTTCCGTTTCTGTCGCTTTTCTGCCGGACGAACAGTAAAATTCGTCATTGTTCTCCGATATTTCGCTGCAGCAAGTTTCCCGTAGCGCAGCCGTTATTTCCTCGATCTGCTGACTCACGGCTGTAAATTTGTCAATGTACTCGGCACGTTTCTTCTGCAAAACTCGAACTGACAGTCTAGACTTTTCGTTTCTCGAGTTACAACAATCGCCATCAAAACACCAGTCGTCTTCTTCCTCATTCATCAGCTTCGGTCTTTTCCTCGTTTTCTTTCGTCGCACGCGTTTTTTTTTGCTCGACGTTTGGATTTGCGCATCCTTTCTTTTCACACGAAACCCATCGTCTCTTCCGGCGGAGGAATTGTCAAAGGGATCAGATACTAAAAGACGATCTCCAGCTGCGTAATGGTCTCGCTTCGATGTATCTTTTGCTTTTTCAGAATGTTGACATAATCGATCGATAGTCTTTGGAATCTCATTGTGTTTAAAGACGTTTGATTCTTTGTTTAAAGATGTACGACTGAACGGCGTTGATTGATGATTTTTGTGCGCTCTGAGAGACACGTCCGTCGATGTGCTTCTCGATGTTGCTTGCGCGAACCAATATTTGCACATAAATATCGGCCTAAAATTGTGGCAAGCGTATTCGTTTTGTCACAGTATGGACTTTGTATATAAATGTAAATAAGTTTAAACACGTTTGACTGTAATAATTTTATAATATTTATATTATAAAATAATTTTATAACATTTATATTACTTTCAAATAAACCTACTGTAAACTTTTGACCGGTAAATTTCATTCACTACCTGCGAACGTTGTTGAGACGTTTTTTCAAGTTCTTTATCATGTTGCACGAGCTCGAGAAATTCGACAAGTTGTCGCTCAGATTTTTCGCGCCGAAACGCAAACCGATGGAACAGATCTTGGGTGTTTGCGGAATAAAATTTCTGGAACGACTTTTGACGATTTCGTCGCATTGACGATTCGCGGTGGGCGATTCTTCCTTGCAACAATTATCCCAAAGATATCTGATCAAGAATTGCGGACGCCAATTTCGACGTGTTCGCTGCGGAAAATCGCCCGAACGTCGAAAGCCGCTCTTCAGCTGCTCGATCACGAGCGACGCCGACGTCCGACTCGCTTTGAGCTTCTTACGCGGAGATTTGCGCGGTCGATGTTGCGTGTCCGGTGAAAATCTGTTCTCGCGTCTGCGACATAGTGAAAATTTAATTTTCCTAATTAGCTCCGCTGAAATGAAGGGCACACACGCGCTGATAACTTTATATAACATCCCTCCCTCAATTCTGAGACATTTGTGTTGGAAAATCTCAAACCACCGGACGCAAAAGTCTCTTTAGATTTTTGATCATTCGAATTTTTAGATATATATATTTGAATACACGTGTGTTACATGTAATTTACTCTTTTTGCATCTACGAATCTTGAAATTAAAAGTTGATAAACTCACGTGTGCGCACGTACGGCGAAAAGGTTCGAGGGCGAACATTTTCTTTCGATATTTTCGAATTTTTCCATGACAAAAGCGCAGCTTTCAGCGCTTCAGCTTATTACATTTCTCCGAACGCATTACACGGATGTATTACAATGATCATTGCGCGAGAGAGAATAACTGTGTTTTTTTTTTTTTTTTTAACTCACGTTTTCAGTCACTATAAAAGATATAATAATAATATTTCGAGTATCAGAAATGAGAAAAAGATAAAAATGCACGGAGAGGCAGCCGTACGGAAACACCGACTCGATACAAATTCGATTTATTATACACACGGAAAATGTATGACAAAAATATATCCGGTAACCGCTTCGCGCGAGTTTTCCAGGCAATCTTACACATGTATCTGCTTCTCTTTAAACGCGGAACAATCTGATATCTCTGTTTTAGCTCTCACCATGTTCGACGATCGATGCGTGAAAATAAAATTCGTAACTTTTAATCGCAAAATACAAGAGTCACGGTTTTTCCGTCACATTTGACAGGTTATATCACGTCTTAGCGTGAAATCAGTTTTACTGCTCAAAATTAGCAGTAGCGTTCCGCTGACGCACAATCGTTCGCTAATTTATCTCTTTCAAACACAAGTTCCGCGACACTGAGATTTAGAACGTCACGTTCACGAGGAGGACGCGAGGGGAAAAGAAAGATCTGCGCGATCTGTCAAAATTACGTTCTTCACATTTACTGAACAATATTAAACGTGTCGTGATCGTGTGATGTTTCGGAGAGTATCGATATCGAAGTAGTGAAACCACTCCAGTGAAAAAAAAAAATAAAATAAAATTTTGTTCCCATGATGGATGTAAAATACAAACAATAGAATGAAATAACAAAATAAATAAATGCGTGTATAAAACACACGCATTCTTTTCTGATGTAATTTGTAATGACTGCGTCACGATTTAACGCTAACGCATCGCGCTTTCCCTCACTTAGCCGCGTTGGTGCTCATTTCCGAAACAAATTGTCGTTCTCTTTGATAATCATCACATCGCCTCGGGACGTGTTGTTTTCTTTTAACTCTAATGGGAGGGAGCCAGTCAATTAGAGAAAGTGTCAACAATATCAATCATAATAATTTTCACGCAGTGTTTGTGACGCCACGAATCAATGTCCTCATTTTTATTAGAACAAAAAAAACAAACACAAAAAAAAACAAAAAACAAAAATCAAGGATCTAAATTTTGTCGAGCAACGCAATCGACGCTTCATTAACGATCGAAGGGGAAAATCATTCCGCGTGATGGGGGAGTTGTTGCGTGCAGATTGCTATGAAATTCTCTATGAAACCGTCGCGTCGTTGACTAGGGCTGTCGTAGTGGTAAGTCATGTGCAACGGAATTCTTCATCACATAGCCGAGCTAGTTAGTCTACGCATTTAATAAAGCCCGCCATCACAAGCCAGCGCTATCGACTAGCCATCGCGGCAACGTCTCTTCCCCGCGTGGCATGTTATTGCGCGGCAACATTCCCTTTCTATCAAGCGCTTCAACTTTTAATATATATTACGCGAGCTTTTAATTGAAAAGCTCGCAGCACAGAAACTTATCTATTTTTCTACGCACGTTCGAGTAAAAAAAAAAAAAAAATAATGTAACCGTACAGGACACCTGTGTATTTTTCAAAAGAATCTTCGGGGTGGAAGGATACTCTTACACACAAGTTTTTAATATCAAAATAACCTCAACTGTTCATAACTTAATTTGTTTATAGGATTCAACAGGGCGTAACAAATTTGTTCGATGCGCGTTTCACCGCAAACGTTTCGGGAAATGTTTCGCATCGTTAGGTCGTAAATTCGCGTGGTTCGTTGAACGCCGCTTTCGTGTCAGGTTCGTCGCGTCCCAACCCCCCTCCTCCCCCCCATCCTTGCTCTCCGACTCTTGTTACCCGGCCACCCTCCTTCTTCACTTTTAACCGTGGCTTCGCCTCCTCTTTCGAGCACTTGTTGCATGCCTCGTCCACCCTCGAGAGATCGAGAGATTGTTACTTCCGAAATTCCGGATGCTCGTCGTCGAAAACAGATCTGTTAATTAATATAATTTTTTTCTTCCTCTTTCCGTTTATATATACCAGCAAAGATCGCAAAAAAGTGCGTATTTCGTGTGAGTTTTTTTAAGATCACTCTGAAATGCAAATTTCTGCAGATTTTAGAGAGGTGTAGTTTAAGATTGACCCGGTTCGCAAAATGCAAGTTAAATTGGACAAATGAGAATTTCGAGATCAGACAATCCGACATGTAAGATCAAATCACTTAAACAGGAGATAGCAAATAGAAACACGAATTGAGCGACTAAATGTACGCGCAACGACTCTTTTCTAATGTGTGAAATATTTGGAAACAACATGTATATGTTAGACCTCTTAAAATCAGCTTTCGTTAAACCTGACAGTTAGTTTTGTAGATTTTCCCGTATGTGAAATCTCGTAAATGTTACTTCACACACATCTCGAATTTCTCATTCTGCGACATGTTGTTGGTGATTTATCCGGATCAAGACATGCACGCGAAAATACGTGTATACGCGCGAAAGAGAAGCGTGCGCACAACGTCCACTTCACGATGAAATTACTAAATACCGGTGTGTGT
>QVOB01023014.1:0-21511 GCA_014839585.1 Pseudomyrmex concolor
AGAGAAGTACGATTTAATATAATCAATTTAATTTATAATTGTACTGATAATAGTATAAATTAGTGTAATCCCCATTTCACTCGTTACATCAAATTAATTCCTAAATTAAATGTATTTTTTTTTTCAGGATGTTATTACAGTAATGCCTCGCGAGAAATAATTACATTTCTCTATCAGAAAGCGAGATATATTCAACTCAGAACGAAATAACTGTATATATTTATATATAGATATTGTATAAATTTGTAAAATGTATAATAAATTTAATAATAAATTATAATTCCAAATAACGCGAGTTCCTTCTTCACGGGCGGCATTTAACAGATAATTAATTTCTGATTAATACAAATCGAAGAAACATTATAAATATAATATCCAAACAATGCCGGGAACTAATATATATGAAATATATATTCCACGTGTTTAATTAATAAATTTATACAGTTGACTGATTGGTAGGTATGCATGAGATGAGCGCGCACGCATACCTATCTACGTGTAATTTAAATTTATCACACAAATTAACATAATTCTCTTTCGAGTATTGTATTACGATCACGACCACCACGCGCGCCGCGCGCTCATGACGACGAAGTTTTCCTTGAAGATAAAACTACCGATGTAGTTATCGAGGTCGTTCAAGCTCTTGTAAAAAGCACCTCCCCTTTCTTCTTCGTTACTGAAGCACGGTTATTACATCACAGCAGAAAACTTTCCAAATGGATTATGAAGTTTTCTCGGCAATGTGTGTATGCTTGTTGCGTGCGTGTATGTGTGTGTGTAACTTCTATGCCGGTGATAATGTAGGAGAGGCTTATCGAATCTCTCTCGTATCGAATCTCTGTACGTAAGCAAACGAATAAAAAAGAAAAAAAAACAAAAAAAGAGCGTCGTGATGTTCTTTCGAGAAACGTGAAAAATCAGTTTTATTACATCAAAATCAAATTCTTAAGTGTCTGGATTTTTCCCCTCACGCGTCTCGTAACTCGCGTAAACAGGAAAATGTAATAAACATAAGGGAGCTCATTCTATAGAACGGACGTGACGACGTTGTCACAGACTTTTCACGCGAGTGTCGCGGAAACGAGCGCGCGGAGCTGCTCTTTTTCTCCGCGATAGTGCTAAATTTCCCAGAGACACAAAGAGCCGTGCGAATTCCGAAACAGCACGCTTGGTATAACATTTCGACGACACGTCGTCGTCGTCGCGTCGCGTTGTCGGAGCTCTTGGCACTTTCCGCGAAGCGAACTCATGTCGTTTCCACATTAACGCGTCTTAACGTAACGCCTTGAGTCACGTTCCTCGTGTATGAATTTCCCAACGAACACGCATACACACGGTGTTACCGGGACGCCGCTTTATTATCATCGCGACAACTTTATATCCGCATTACGTGCCCGCGGTTGGGAAAAGCGATCATCGTTAATGCTCGCGCGCGCTCACGAGCGAACGTCGTCATTCGGTTGTAAGGAAACTACCGTTTCGCCGCGACGATACGGGAAATGTTGAAATTTATCGTCGAGACGCGAAAGATGAAGGCGAGCGAGCGAGAGGTGTTCCTTGGGGCCGGCTTACGGCAAGTAGTAGCAAAGGGTGATTCTTCTTCGAGTCCATCTCCCTTGTCGCATTGTAGAATAGCAGCGAAGTGCACGTAATCCATCGAGATTGCGGGCTGCGCCTCGGATTTACGAAGGAAGAAAGAACCGGACCTCTCTTCACAGCGCATTTCTGCTTTTACAAGCAGATTGGATCGCGTACCCGTTTCATGTCCGACCGAGGGATCGCGAAATTCGTTCGCGGCCGGACCTGCTTCCGTAAGCCAAATTTGCTTATCCGGCAGCGCTGCGGCGCTTATCTGATAAATAGAAAAGTCAACTCTTAATAAAACCCCCGTCCGGAGGTTTCGGATTATCGCGTCTCTTCCGGATGTTCTCGATTTAACACGTGTCCAAAAACTTTGCCCAAGTCAACGAGAAACGCGTTTCTCGCGCGCTTAATAAGATGCATATCGAGAGTGCGCGCACTAGATAATCCCGACGATAATCGCGTTTGATTGCGCATCGGGAATGAGAGAGAGAGAGTGTGTGTATGCGCGCGCGCGCGTGCTTGATAAATATGAAATGTAACGATGAAAACGTCATGCCGCGACACAAGAAACCAGTTGCATCATGCAATCGGGCGTTTAATTTGTTCAGTGCTCTCTAAATGAGTTGCAACATTTCAAAACCAACCAATATTGATGTTTATCAACGCGTTAATGTTTCATCACGCCGCATTGGAAATACATTACAAAATGAACAGCTATAAGTAGTAGTAATTACACGTGATATTACAATTAATATATTAATGCACAATTAATGTATGTATTGTATATACAGAAATATTATTGCGTAAATGTGATGCAAAAGTTATTAACAATATACGGCGCAATATATATATGTTCCATTATTAAAAGGATTTAGAACTGTTAATGCGATCGAAAGGCAGTGTTTAACAACTAAAATAGAAGAGCTTATGTATACGCTTATGTATATACTTTATATATTGCGCGAATAAACTAGAATAGCTCCATGTTTCTTGATAATGATGTACATCGAGTATAGACCGGACAGGTATAGCGCGGCTTTCTCCGTGCCAGCGTGTCGTCGGTTAAACGGCTTCGTATCTCAGTTGTCGATAAGCATCGAGCTTTAATGGAAGGGGAAAATAGCATCGCGAGGTAAGACAAGATATAGAGGGATTTTTTTTCCTCTTGCCGCGCGTTTCCAATACAATTGCGCAAAGTTGCTATATCTCTCATGGACACTTCGTTCGCGATAATCTCATGACGCAAAAATTAATATTTTTTTTAACGAGAAACGATAATAAACATCCGTTCTCGCACAATGCGATTATCGCACCCGATTTTTATTGCCCATCATTATCGCTGTCAAATGCACAAACGATAGATTGTTGTGATTGAAAAAGTGTACAATGCGTAAATACAAAACACACACTTTAACAAACACTCACGTTATCTTTTTTGCGGAAATCGACTTGAAGTTTTTATTTCCTTTTTAATATTTTTCAAAATATTTTAACATCCAGCGTGTTTTGTTTAAAATACAAAGATATATAATAAATATTTCAAAAGTACAAATGCATTTTTCCGGAGCTGAACATTACAAGCGACGTGTCTGATGCTCTTCTATTATATCTTCAATTTGTCTTGCTCGGACACGAAAACTCATCCATTATTGCGGAAATAAAAATATCGTTTCTGGTGTATGAACGAAACGCGCGCGAAAGAATTTTTGCAATTTATTTTAGATAGGTTGCTTCGCGTTGCCGCAAAAATGTTATTATTACATAAGAAATATAAACAGTCTTATTCTTCTCTCTTTTCCTGTCTCTCTCTCTCTCTCTCTCTCTCTCTCTGTTTTTCGTACATTAAATTTTGTTTGTTCCGACACACGTATCTGCATTCTAAAACATTCGACGCATATTTATCCATATTCCACTTGGATTATAAACGGAACGCGCTAAGAAAAAGATTCGTCCTTTATAATCCCTTACGGCAATTAGCTTCCTTAAGCTACCACTTACGAGCTAATGAAATCTTATTTGCAGTCCGGATGCTTCCTTTCCTGAGCTGTTTTACACGCCGCGTGCTAATTGCGCCGCGCCGAGAAAACTTTTTTGCCGGATCAACAAAGTTAAGTTTCCTTTGAAAAAAGACAGCGGTGGCGAACGACGACGTTTCTCTTTTGCATGCGTTGTTGTCGCATGCTATTTCACACGAAAGAGAAGAGAAGGCGCGCAAGAAAAAGTTTATTCAAGAGAGACTACGGTGATATTATATACTCGTGATGTTTTGTACTCCAAGCAGGTTCGCGCGTCTTAAAGCAAGTAGACCATAACGAATTACGACGTGTCGCGATTTAACGCTTTTCCGCGCCTTTATTTCCCGCCGGAAAGGTCCGTCTGCCGCATTCGTGACCGGACTCGAAGGTATCGTCGATCCTTCTCCAAATTCTTTTGTTGTCGAAAGATCGAACCACGACCATGCGGGCGACCTAATTGTCGGCGAGCCGGTGATAAAGATTATTGAGAGTGTGATGAAGATTCTCATCATCGCGATAAAGATTTCCTTGTCGATAATATATTACGACAAAACGCGCGACGTGAATTCGGTTTATTCAAGAGTTAATTATGGAACGTAATTTCACCCTTTGGTAAAAGGTTTCTCTCTTTCTCTCCCTTTCTTCCCTTCTCTCTCTCTTTTTCACTCGGTGTCGAGTTGGCGAGAGAACTGCGAACGTAACATCTGCGTGAAGGCCATTCAAACTTTAACTCTTACTTAGCCGCGAATTCCTCCGAGGTGGATTATCACGGGGGAAATCGAGTTTGGCGTCCCAGAGAATTTGATTGAAAAAGAGAATTATCGTTTCGCAATTTGCATGGATTTCTCTGACCCGTATTGACCACGCGGCGGTTAAATCAACAAGCGGTTACGTTCCTCGGAAATGCGGAAATGCGGTCTCGTTTTGCGACCTGTGTGTCGAGATACACAAAATACGTACGTACGTATCTCATCTCTGCTCCGCGTTGCTTGTTATCATCTCTCCGAAGATCGTTTCGATGATTATATCTAGAAAATTCATTTTTCGTGTTTACACAGCGTAAAATACAAGAAGCAAAACGATATATCTCTCGTACTTACATCACCGTGTGTCTTGCAGATAAGAGTCGAATAATATCAAAACAAATACGTTGGAACGCGATAAGATCTGGCATTAAGAATCGCATTATGAGACGATGGAAAATTCACATGACGCCAGATAATAGATGCAGACAACACTCGAGATGAATTTTTATCGATTGACTTTTCATCGCGAAAAATTCTCGATTCTTTAGATAACATGAAAGTTTTTTTTTGTTTTTTTTTGTTTTTGTTTTTTATCTACGCGACGCGACATCAAAGGAACTTTACTTCGTAAAAGTTGAATATTTTCTAAGCGGTAGTGTGCCGAGATTTGTTGCACGCGATATCGGGATAAAACGTTAAGTTTTACGTGAAGCACGTGTAAGTGGGATCGATATCTTTCATCCGCGCGCGCATTCAATTTTTAATGATTGATCGATGAATTGGGGATTTAGCGTCGGTCTTTCTGAAAGATTTCCATCATCCGGATTACGAGAGAGGGTGATCGATACATAAGCATGATTAAAGCCGATAAACTCGCGGAAGGGAAGCGTTTTATTTCCGAGCAGAAATTGCGCGATATTGCTCCTGCCGGAGGAAACAGAACTCGGTGAAGTACAAGTTATTAAACGATCTCAACGATGTTACTCCACGATGACCCTACAACTCATAAAGCGGATTTACTTCGTCGCGCTTTCTTCGTTTCCAGCCGCGTAAGTTTATTTCCGGCGTTATCAGCCGAGATAATGTCCCGCCATTAACAATACGAACAAAATTGCGATCACGAAAAGAGACGCATAAGCGCGTTTCGTCTCGCATTTTTATAAAAACAACACGCTATTTGTTAAGTCAAGAGAATTACAACGAAGAGATTCAATAGGCGAGAAATTAAAATTAAATTAAATGACATTGTTTGTAGAAAAAAAAAACCATAGCGTGCAAGTGGAACAAATTTTTTCTAGTCGCAATAGTAAAGCTGATGAAAGCGTATCAAACAGTTGGAAGGGTCAGCCGTTTTATCTTTGGAGGGGAGGAGGAAATCGAAGTCGTAAACTCCGGCTTCGTAAAATCAAAATCCGTTCGTGAAGTTAATATCGGTCATAAATGCGTGCGGCAAGACACACTTTGCGAAATTTGTCGTTTCTTATGACCTCGCTTTAGAACCTTCGCGCTGCCATTGCGCCAGCTTCTATACGACCGTAAATCCGGCCCTATCTGCAAGTAGTGCTGTTCTTCCGCTCATTTCTTAACCGGAGATCTTTCTTCCGAGAAACACCAAGAGATCGTAAAGTCCAATGCGTTATCAGACATTGCGATATTCTTTCTTTCTTTTTTTTTTTTTTTTTTTTACGATCTCCGCGCAAAGTCGTATCTCAGAGCCCTATCTACAAGGCGCTCTCTTTCTCGCGCGCACGATTGGTCTTATTAAATTCTCAATCTTGCCGCTTTAATCCAGATTCTCTCTCTTGGATCTCCCGGTTAGAGCGGCGGCAAATAAGAAAAGCAGCGCCCGCAACCACTATCGCTGCCACTGCCGCCGCCGCCGGCGGTATCATCGTTGCTCGCCCCCATAGCTCAATCCCTTCGCGATCTTAGAGACCTGACTGTTGAAGCTCACGGTACAAGTGCACTCCGCCCTCGCCGGTGCGCCGACCGCGACGCTCACCTTTTTATTATTCCACGGCGTGTGAGACGAAGCTCGCGTGCGGGCGTGTCGCGCCATTTGCATTCTCATTACCATCGGCGGGTTCTTATTTAAATAGGTGAACAACTGCAAAGCACTCCGGTGGTCGGAGAGCTCGTTAGGCGTTCCCTAACCCGCCGTGAAAGTGAGAGAAAAGCAGGAAAACAGAAGGAGTGGAATCGTGTGCACAGGTACATTCGTTGCAGCTACGCTTTTCCAACGCCTTCGTTTGACTTCATCACCTTTTCTACTTCTCTCTTTCTCTGGCCGCCACTCTTGACTCTCCCATCCTCCGCCGTCGAGACGTAGCCGAGCGAGGAGAGCCCAGATGACTGCAATTTCGCGCGAGGACGCGAATCCTTGTGGTCCCCCCGACCTCGCGGGCAGATGCCGCGAGGCGAGAGCGGCAGAGAATCTTTTAAATTCAACGCGGTACGCTTCATTAGTGGCTGCGGTTTGCTCGGCGGCCGCAACGATTTAATCCGAGCTTGCGCGCGGCGTCAAGCTCGAGGAAATTCAATTTTGCTGTGGCGGTAATGGACCAGAACGTCCCGGCTCGACAGTTAGGCCGCCTCTTGGCGAGAGACATCGCATAAAACGCCGATCGGCTCGTTTTGTATCTCGTCATGCGGAATCCGCTTGAACGTAACGCGGATTCGAGGTGATGGCAACGGCGACGACGACGACGCAAACGCTCCGCGTTCTCGATGTTCTTGATTCTTTTGGCGTGCATCGATCGGACGCGGTGCAACGTGGCTAATCGCACGTGGAAAAGCGTGCGTCGTGAGCGAATCAACAGAAAGCCCGACCGTGCGTGCGAACGACGCGACGTGCGTGCTTGAAAACTTCCGACGAAAAAACTTTGATACGAGCGTATGCAAAGAGTCGGTCGTCAATCTAGCGATTTTTGCGCAAACTTTTATACAGTGGAGAAAATTTATAATTAGAATATAGACTCGCGTTTTTTTGTCGTGTCAGTTACGGAGATTTTTAATAAACTTAAAAACAGGTAAAATTTGATTTATCATAATGCATATTATGGCAAGAGAGATGGAAATATTTTTAAAATATTTTTACGTCTGATGTGTATGTGTGTGTGTATGATGAAAGGAAAAGAAGTGACATATTATTGGTTTTTTTTTAATAGATTCTACAATCTGTCGAATGCCGCGCCATTCGACGTAACGCTATGCAAATATTGCGCCAAGTCTCTCGAGGGTAAAACGTCGGGTATACGAGAAAGATTTCTCAGTTCGGAAACAAGAGCAACGAGAGAGAAGCTTCTCGGAGTTACAGCGCAAAACTTTCACGCTTGCAAACGACAAAGTTCGGTCTTATGATTCGATCTAATATATTACAAAGATATGAGATACCAAATTTATAGCGGCAAATAAGACTCACTTAGTTTCGAGGTATAATTATTTCGTTATACACTTTTGTCATCTTTCACGTAGTAGTTTATGTAAATATTTTTCGATAAATTTCCACGTCGGCGTAATATTTTATTGCTTTTCAACGACTATAGAAATCCGAGAGACGCGCGGCTTTATTTTACCTTCACCATGTAATCTCAGCTGTGCAATTAACCTGTCACCTAATTAGGATAAATTTAATTAACTACCTTAATTCCAGTGGAAATAACGAATCGCATACCTTCATGGTGAAAACCTGGTAAATTAATTAATTACGATGCATCTCTCTTTCTCTCTCTCTCTCTCTCGCGCGCGCGCGCGCGCCCGCGAGCGTACAACGAAAAGTGTCTCTAACGATCGGTGGAACGTTGAGTTTTACGACGGATTCTAAGCAGAAGCGACGATAAGTGCGGATGGATTAAAAAAATAAAATCCTCCTCGTATATACGAAGTGCACAGGCATATTGATTTTTCTACTCCGGTGCAGCCAATGACCTAGCGTTACCTCGCGCTTGCACAAGAAAGCACGACCCTAACAAAGTTATCCGAAGAATGACGTGCCGTACACACGGCGCGGCACGAACAGGAAATCGACACCCATTTACCACTTTGTATTCCCGATCATGTCCCCACACGTGACCCGCTCTTTCCTCTTTGCGTCTCACGCTACAAGCATCTTAAGACACCATCTGGCAACCGACCAATCCGGTCATATTTTTCCGATCGTAACGGGTCACGCGGGTATGTGACAGCATCCCCGAGCCGTGGAGATTTACTGCGGGCATTAAATTACGACCGTCGTGGCTGATCTTTAAGATCAATATCTTTTTTTGAACGAAAGACATGGAGGATACCAAAATCCCGCGACCAATGATGACGTTGTTGATTTTGCTATTTTTTTTATATTTTTTATTTTTTTTTTTAAAGGTGTTACCCGTCGGCTTTTCGGTCCCGCGGAGTCCGAATTTTCTCTTGAAAATTGAAGTCTGTTCATGAAGTGTAGGTACATATGTACGTGTACATACCTACGTTTCGTGACTCGTTGCGAACAAAATGACCGTATTTTTCTGTAGACAAAGAATGTACTACACCGTTTCGCAATTTGCAATTTTTTAGAAAACGTACTGAATTAGAATTTTTACAATGTTGTTTTATTCTAGTTTGAATTCCACTCAAACCAAAATGTTACAATTTTTTAGAAATAACACAGTCTGTTCTTCATTCTATAATGATATCTTTGATAAGAAGCGATTATTGAAGTATTTGAACATGGTGAGCGCAGAATTAATTTCTAAAATTTTTTATTATATCTTCGCGCTAATTGTATTCTCTTTATAATTACTCCTTTTTTTATACAATTGTCAGGATAACTATAAAAAGTTTCACGACACATTAAATAAAATTTTATATTGTCAAAGAGAAATATCTACATTCTGACATACGATTAAAAAAAAAACAAAATTAGACGCTGTCAAAAACTGTCTATAACATTTTTCTATAGATATGACGTTTATATTTTGAGAGCCTTTTTATAAATCCAAATATTAAATAATAGAGGAACGATTTAAGCGAAGAGAATAACAAGTTTTCGCGCGAGTTCTGCTTCACGTCTATAACAAAATTTTATCCCGGCGATGTGTCACATTGTGTGTTTGCAGAGAGAAAGCCACCCCCTTTTGCGGCGGTGAGATCCGAGTGTCGGCGCGAGAAACGATGAACGAATCGGAACGAGACGGGAACGTAGCGGCGCGATAATAATAATATGTGGACAACGCGGCCGCGGACTAGACGAAAGTGGCGACAATCGTCGACCTCGTTGTGCGGCGAGCAACGTGACAATCGGCGGAATCGTCGTCGGCACGGCTTCCGCATCATTTGCTCGGTGATACTGGCAGTCTGCATGGCGACGCAGGGTGCAAGGGGCGCCAAGTGTCCGCCACCGGACACAATACCTGGCTGTCCGTGTTACAACTTCGAGAACGGCGGTCTGTTCCTAGAGTGCGCAGGTGCCACCGAAGAGTCCCTCAGGAACGCTTTGTCCGGCGTGATACATGCCGCCGGCGGAGAAGGTAACCGTCCGTGATACAAGGCACAAAAAGCACGGGATCACCCGAGAACACGTATTCCCCGTCGCATACATAAGTAGAAACAGCCGAGCGGATACCGTCCGTGGAACGAGAGAGATAACATCGTAGCGCGTAGCAAGAACAGCTGTGACTCCGAGAACAAAAGAGAGAAAAAATCGAGAGAGTATCTATGCAAATAATCAACGAGCTATCTTTTTAAAGTAGCAGAAATACAAGAGCAAGCTCTTCAAGCGATAAGATCAAGCAAAAAAGATGCTGCAAACGAAGTGATTATGCATAGAGCATGTAAGGCTACTTGTGATTATCTTCATGAATAAAATGACATAGTATACAATAACGTTTCTGAAAATATAGAATAAATATACGTTTACTTAAGTACGTTGTACTGACTTTTTCCAATGACTTTTTCTAGTCACTGTAAGAGTTAAATTTAAGATAATTTGTTGAATGGTAAATTTAAGTTATATTAACATAGTCAGAAATATATGTACAAGAATTTTTGATCTCTAAATACAATTAATTACTTTAATTGCGAAGACGTTATTATTATTTTGTTATTTTGTTCATGTAGATTGATGATCAAAAATAATATTTGAAAAATATCTAGACATATTCAATAATTTATTCTCAATCCACGACAGTGATTTTACATGCTCTACGTGATCTCTTTGTATCTTTTTAGTTTTTTTTTCGAAAATATTTTAATTAGTCCGACACATATATAGAAAGAGAATGCGTAATTTGTTTATTTTCATAAATATTTCACATATTTCCGTAAAACATTCACAATATTCAATTTTCACGTTATTTATATGTCAAAATGTATTTATTTTATGATGGTTTTTCACTTTTTGATAAACAAAATATTTTATTAATAGGCATTTATTGATTATACAGTAAATTAGTTTATTGGTGATATTTGTCAATATTTTCTCTCTCGATGAAACGGTTTCGCGCGCATATAAATACATGACAAAGAAACAAACACGAGGTTGTAGTTTTTGATTGCGTGTTTGTACGTGTAAAACTCACAAAGCAACATCGATAACTTTAAGCGGAATCTCGTGATTGTTTCAGAAGCGCTGGTTCAATCATTGAGCGTGTACGAACTGGATCGAAAGGTGGAGGAACTTCGATCCGCCGCTTTCCCGGCGGGCTCGCAAATTAGGCATCTGCAAATATCGCATTCCGCGATTCGTGAAATAAGCGAAGATGCTTTCGCGCGGTTAAACAAAAGCCTGGAATCTCTGGCGCTCGTATCCGGCCGACTACTTCACGTACCTCAAAAGGCAATGGCCAACCTGCGCCTACTCAAAGCGCTCGACCTGGAGTCCAACCTCGTTTACGATCTGCCGAGCTACAGCTTCTACGGGCTCTCGTTAATTAAACTGAACCTGAAAGGTAATCAAATCACGAAAATTTCTGAGTACGCCTTTGCCGGGCTCGAGGGCACTTTAAAGGATTTAGATCTGGCCGAGAACAAGATCCGGGTATTTCCTATGACATCCTTGAGGAGATTAGAGCATCTCACATCGCTGAGGCTCGCCTGGAACGAAGTATCCCAGCTCCCGGAAGACGGCTATTCCAGGCTGGACGCCTTAAACTTTCTCGATCTAAGTAGCAACAATTTCAAGGACATTCCGCTCAATTGCTTTCGCTGCTGTCCGTCCCTAAAGACCCTCTCTCTTTACTACAACGCGGTCGAGATGGTCGACAAGGATGCCTTTATATCGCTGATCGATCTCGAATCGATAGACCTCAGCCACAACAAGATCGTTTTTCTTGATGTGGCCACCTTTCGTGCCAATCAAAAGCTCAGGTCGATCGATCTCAGCCACAATCATATACACTATATTCGGGGCGTGTTTTCCCGTCTGCCCGAGCTGAAGGAGCTCTTTCTGGCGGAAAATAACATTCTCGAGATACCGGCGGAGACGTTCGCCGGCAGCACAAGTCTCTCGGTCGTGTATCTACAACAGAACGCCATCAGAAGAATTGACGCGCGCGGTCTCGCGACGCTCGGTCAATTAGCGCAGCTATATCTCAGCGGAAATTATATCGAGAAAGTGCCGCGCGACTTTCTCGAGCACTGCGAGAATCTATTGACGCTCTCTCTGGATGGCAATAACATACGCGAACTCGAAGTCGGCACGTTTGTCAAAGTGAAGCAGCTGCGTGAGCTTCGGCTGCAGGACAATCAGATCACCGAGGTGAAGCGCGGCGTGTTCGCGCCGTTGCCGTCGCTGTTGGAGCTGCATTTGCAAAACAACGCCATTACGGATATGGAAACCGGCGCGCTGCGATCTCTACACAGCCTGCAGCATGTGAATCTGCAGGGTAACCTTCTCGCGGTGCTCGGCGACGTGTTTCAAGTGTCGAACGACGTCGGACAGAGCGAAAACAGCGGTAGCTCTCTGATCTCTATTCAGCTGGACAACAATGGCCTGGGCGTCTTGCACAATGACTCATTAAGAGGCCAAGCCTCGGTCAGAATCATGTGGCTTGGACACAATAGACTGACGCGTCTTCAAGCTCCATTGTTCCGAGACCTGTTGCTGGTCGAACGCTTGTATCTCACAAATAATTCCATTTCGCGAATAGAAGACGCCGCCTTTAAACCGATGCAGGCGCTGAAGTTTCTCGAGCTCAGCATGAATCGTCTGAGTCACGTGACCGTGAAGACTTTCTCGGAGCTGCACGAGCTCGAAGAACTTTATCTGCAGGATAACGGACTGCGCCACTTGGAACCTTATGCTCTAACGGCGCTTAAAAGACTTCGCGTTCTCGATCTGGCTAATAATCACTTGAACGTGTTGCACGACAAGATTTTCCAAGAGGGATTACCAATTAGAACGCTCAACCTGAAGAATTGCACCGTACGTGTGATCGAGAACGGTGCGTTTCGCGGACTGAACAATCTCTACGAACTGAATCTCGAGCACAATCATTTCACTGCCATCGCGTTGGATCGTCTGGATATACCGGGATTGAGAGTCCTGAGAATATCGTACAATAATTTCAGTCAGATTAACGCAAACTCTCTAGACGGCTTGCCGTCTCTTCAACACCTGGCGATGGATTCGTCGCAGATCCATCAAATGCCGGCCGAGATATTCTCGAAGAACAAGAATCTCGGGAAGCTGTTGCTCAGCGGCAATTTACTCAAGTCGCTGCCGGCGACGTTGTTTCTGGGTCTGGACGCGCTCAAGGAGGTTAAGCTTGACGGCAACAGGTTCCAGGAAATCCCGTATGACGTGTTCGCGAACGCCAGCACGGTGGAGTTTCTCTCTCTGGCCAACAACGTGCTGCTTAAAGTAGATATGTCGCGGTTAAGCGGATTAACTAGTCTGCGCGAACTCGATCTACGCGGCAACTACATCATGTCTCTAAACGGCTTCGCCGTTGTGAACTTTTCCCGTCTGATATCCGTGGATCTGAGCCACAATCACTTAACGGCGCTCCCGGCGAACTTCTTCGCCCGGTCGAATATGCTGCGGAAGATCGAGCTGGCAGCCAACAAGTTCCGACAAATACCTGCTATGGCGCTCGCCGCTCAGAATATACCCGGTCTAACGTGGCTGAACATCACGGCTAATCCTCTCGTGAGGATACACGAGATCATCTCGGAAGCCAAGTATCCGGCTCTGCAGGAGATTCACATTTCCTGGACGAACTTGTCGATAGTCACCAGTCAGGATTTCGAGGCGTTTCCCGCGTTGATGCATCTTTTCATAAGCAACAACAGGATAGCGAGGGTGTCGCCCAGTGCGTTTCGAAGTCTTCCGAATCTATTGACGCTGGATCTCAGCGTGAACGAGCTGGAGCTGTTGCCGCAAGAGAGACTGAAAGGGTTGGTGCACCTCAGGCTGCTAAATCTCACGCACAACCATTTGAAAGAGCTCGAGGACTTCCCGCCTGACCTAAAGGCTTTGCAAGTGCTCGATCTATCGTACAATCAGATAAGCGGAGTGGGAAAGAGCATGTTCCAGCATCTGGAAAATCTGGCCGAGCTGCACCTCTACGGGAACGGGATATCGTCGATCTCGCCGGACGCGTTCAAACTACTGAAAAAGCTCAGGATTTTAGATCTAAGTAGGAACTCCTTAGCGAACTTGCCACTGAATGCCTTTCGTCCTCTCGAAACGCAAATACGGAGCTTACGCGCCGAGGGTGAGTAACGATTTATTGAAGATTTCTCGGATTTTATTGCGTTACATTACGAAATCTATCTCATAATCATACATTTTTTCTTTCTTTCATTTTTATTTTTGTCATTTTTTCTATCATATTCATTTTTATTATTTTTTTTTGTTACCATATATAATTTTTTATTATTATTATATTTATTTTTTTTATTATTTTTGTAATGTCATTTTTATTTTTTTCATATTTTCTATTATGTTGTATCATCTTTTATTTATGATATATCTACTTTGGCGCTTTTTTAGGAGACTGCTCCAGAGCGCCTTACATATAAATCAGTCAGTCGTAAATTTTTATCACGCTTTTTTTCTATTGCAATCAGTTTGCTAAATTACGGTGTAAAACAATTTATTTATTTTTTGCACTCAAAAAAAATTTTTCTTTCCTAAAATGCCACAAATATCTTCTCTTGTGTAAAAAATATTCACATATCATTTACGTTGAATCGCGTATTGTAAGATATTGTAGCACTAAGAGAACATATTCTTACGTTCTTTACGACATTGCTCTCGTATATGTAACAGCACACATGCCGCCACTCGCACGGATCATGTTGCGCCATGCTCGACAATAGCAATCTCAACCGGTGAGATGATAGGTCGCATGCAAGACTCACTCCCGCCGATGTGTCTTCACATGCGAGCGAATTCGAATCAGTTCGAAAATAGCCCCTCGGGATAGTTGTACTCGGAAACTCCTCGACATTGAATACGAACGATATGAAACACACAATCCTGCATGTTGCAAAACGTCACGGGGCTATTTCATGACCGTGGTACCGCGTGGTAATTCACGTTGCAATAAACGCTGTATATTTACGGCGGATCCGAACGCTACGCGATCTTTCGTAAGTCTTTCGTGACACGAGACGGTAAAAAGTTTTTCCCCGCCGGGCAAACGAAACGACGACGTGATCTATAGACATCGAGACACTCGAGACTGCGCGGCGAGTACTGTACATTTTCAAGTAAGATAATTGCAGGCATTGAATTCGCGCAGAAAATCCACTTCACTGCGACTGCGAGTCTCAGGAGCTCTGGGAGTGGCTGCGCGATCATCAGAAACTGGTGGGCGGCGGGATGAGTCGTAATCGCGGGGGCGGACTGAGGCTCAACGACGTGGACAGCGGACTGTTGAGATGCGAACAACCGCCGGAATTACGGGGACTGGTGTTCCTGGATTTGGACCCGCACGCCTTCTGCACCGCGCCCTTGATTCTGAAACTGGCAATTCAGGATATCCAGCCGTTCTCCGTTCTGGTGTCGTGGCAGAGCAGAAATCATTCCGGTCTGCGCGGCTACCAGGTCGCCTACCATGTCATCGATAACGTCGACCAGGTAATAAAGAGCAGACGCTCATTTTGATTGTATATCGCGCGCGCAACAATACCGCGTCGCTAAAAAGCAAAACGCGAGATACATATATACATGGTGGTGAGTGGAGCGCTATGTGAAGTGTAAACGAAGCTTGATTCAATCGATAGTAAAAACCGAGTTCTCTTCCTCGATGAAGCTCTAACTCATCCTTTGCAAAAACGTGTCGTCACATCCGATACCGTTCTCGCGCTGATCGATCGGCGCGAAAAAGCCGCGCGTAGTTTCTAGCCGGATTAAAGTATTTTTGCCGAAAGAAACCGAATTTATTCACTCTTAGTAATTGCCGATGGGGTTACTCGATATATGTGTCAAATTACAAAATTACATTAAAGTTAAAATAATTTTTGAAAGATTTAAATTTAGAAAAGATTTAAAAATTTGATTATATATTATTAGCTTTATCCTTTATTTCTCACATAAAATCTATCGATGATAATTAATTAATGTCAGAATTCGAACACGCTATTGTTACTCCTTCCTCGGCGAGGAAAGTTACTCCTTCTCCAAAGCCGTCTTGTTTTGAAATTCTAGATACGTGCCAAAATACTCGAGCCCGGCGCGCGCTCGGTGAAATTGCAGAAACTGTCGTCGAGCACGCGCTACAAGATCTGCGTGTTTGGCATCGGTAACTGGCTGTCGTCGTCGCAAATCGACGACGTGAACGGACCGATGGAGCAGCTCAACTTCACGCAGGTCGAGATACTCGTGTCCACGTCGAACTCGCAGATGACTGACTCCACGACCAGCCGTTGCACCGAGGTGAAGACGCTGGACGCGCCGGACGCGATCGTCAGCAGCGACGGCTCGGCCATGGGTGACGTCGACAGCGTGAGCAACTTTCTCACGAGACGGCTGGGCCTGATAGTCGGCTGCTGCATGGGCTTCGTCGTGTTTCTGCTGCTGGTGTCCATTCTGGGTTATCTCAAGATCAAAAAGCAGCGCGAAGCGGCGAAGAGAGAGCAGCAGCCGATACCGCCGGAGTACATCTCGTACAGACACTTCAGCATACAGAGCGGCGAGGCCGGCCACACCGCCGCCAAGCAGACGGCCGTGCAGGACGGCCAGCACACGAACTTCGTCAACAACACCACGCTGAACGTATGAGAAAAGTCGCGGAACTCCCGACTCGTGGAGGTTTCGAACGTGTGATCGGGCTCGAAAATAAAAAAAAAAAAAAAAAAAAAACCAAGTTCGAAAGACTCCCGAATCGCGGGAGTTTCGTGTTCACGCGCCAAAGAGAAACTCAAACGGACCGTTCCGTCGAATTTTCGTCGCGACGACTGCCCTGCAAAATTGAAGGGTAGCCGCAATTAGCAGTGTTGTGCGCTCTAGTGATATATCACTTATATATATATACGTGGAGAAGTACTGTAATGAGACTCGGTGAGAGATCGTTCGAGAGAAGAACGTTCCGCAATTGTTCTCGAAAAGCATTCAACAGAAGTGGTCGTGCCCCAAGACCGATCGCGAATCAAGTTAGCAGCAACGAAGACTCGAAGTGAGTTTCGAAGTGAGAGTGAGTATGTACGTGAGAAGCGTGTGCGGTTGTGTACGAATGGGATCTTTATCAAAGTAACAAAGCATTTTATAAAAAGATTTTCTACAAGTCTGAATGTGTTTGTTGTTGTATTTTTTCTTTTCAAGTTCAAAGTAGCTTTAATCTCACGACAAGGCGTCACGGCCGAAGAAAGGCGATCAAACGGACGATCGCGTAAAGAGAAACTGTACAGAAATTGGTTTCGGTAGTACACAGCTCCGATGTGAAAAATCACATATACTCTCGTATGCTCTAAAAAATCTTATAGATTTTGAACAAGACGAGATTTACATGTATCGCAGTGTTCTCTTTCTCTAGAAATTTCGTATCGAAAATATAAAACTACGATAAATTCAGCCGCGCGCTGATCGGATTTTTGCTTTAAATTTCTATTTATTTATTTAAAAATGGATATTTTCGAAGTGCCGGTAATACATATATGGAAGTGCGTCAAAATCGATAAAACGTTGAAAGAGCTGCGCGCGAACATAGAAAAATATATAAAATATATGTATCAAATAGATACGTTGATGGGAGCTCTATCGCGAATATATGAAAGACGAATGCTGTTTTATTCGCGAGAAATCGGTCGAATTTTCACAGCGACTGCGAAGCAGCGTGCAACGCGAGGAGAAGAAAAAGTTCTATCCTTTCACATCTTGGTAGAATAATGCTCTGTCTTCTTCAAGAAATATGAAATTTTGAAGAGTGTATGAAGCACGACTTCGAGAGAGTCGCGCGCGCGCGCGTTTCTCTACCGTAGAATGTCGGGGATATCGAACTTTGTATTTTCGTGTTATACGATGTGGCATTTGCCGAGCGATTTACGACTAAACACCGCTGCTATTACATATCATCCAGTCGTCGTTCTTGGATGAAATCGGACGGGATCGACGGACGGGCGTGTGAAGTGGCTATTGTGTTTTCTTAATGGCTCGGCAAACCGCACGGTTTAGAACGTCACCGCGCGCCGATCTCGCAAAATGGGCATGCCCATTTTGCGGTAAACGCCCCCGCGACGACGGGTGCCATCAATTTCCGATTGGGCCGCGCGGATCATCAGGAAGACGGGACGGAAAAAAAATTGCTCATCCCTGCGAGAGCGATCGATCGCGCGACTTCAGGATTCTTCAGCGGTGAGAGACAGTGAGGGGGGAAATGTATAAAAATGAAATGTAAATTTATAGAGCAAGAAAATTTTCTCCCGGATTAGCATTCCAGCGCGAAACAAATTTTATTATAATAAAATTACGTTTTGAACTATATATAATCACAAACGCGAGGAAATTTTCTTGATACTTTTTTAACATTCAGAATTATTAATATTTAACTTCTGTGCAAAGATGTCAAGCATTTAAATATTTTATTATCTGCGAAAAATAACGTTGCGAAAAAAACGGATATGAAATTACGTATAAATTTCTGTTTTTAGAATAGAAAGAAAAGAGAACAGAAAGTAGAGATAATAGAAAAAAGTGAGAATACAAAGAAGTGTTATATTTTTGTCACAGAAAACAGATTTTGTCATATTCCGTTTTTCTTTTTTTTTTATAGAGAATAGAAAAAAGTGTTATATTTCGTTAAAAAAAATATATGTGTGCATGTGAGTCTGAGTGCTAGCCGCTGGAGAATCCGCGATTAAGACGACATTCCATTATGAATGGATTTTTAGAATTTATAAATATAAAACTAAAATGTGTGCGCGATTGTGTATATACGGATATGTATGCATCGCAAAAACCTATGTATTTCTGTGGTTAATAAGAATGTCGAGATTATTATCGTGAAAATTCTGATGAACTCTTTAAAAGAAAAAAAATAGCAAAACGAAACTAGTAGCCGTATAAGTTAGAACATCGGCGTCGGTGATTCTCACTTCCTCCCCTTCCTCTCGATTTTTCAGGAGGCCAACACACGATGAGGTATGTTGGCCTCCTGAAAAATCGAGGATCCATCAGAACTTTTATCGGTACGCGATGGGGCGATGTAACGCATTTTGCATTAGCAATGAATGACGCGCGCAGATGGAGCGTTCTTGCGATTCAGCCCCGACAGATTGACTCGCTCGATATCGCGCAATAACCGGTATAATCGCCATGAGTATTAAAGGCGCGTTGCCGCAAATGTGACAAAATATCGCGTTTGCTGCACAGGAATTTTTCATGATGACGCGCTTGTTCGCTCGCGAGCGCGCTCGCACGTTTTACATTTGCGCTTCAACAATTCAGCGCGTCCTCGTTTGTCGGGGCCGTGATTATTATCGGCGCAATGCGATATCCAGCGAGCTCGTTATGAAAAATCGTTACGGAACAACGTCGCGGAAAACGTATATCCCGACGTGTTCGAACGATAGTTCGTTATCGCATTTACGCGGATATATTGTTCACAGCTGGTGTAAGGAAAAGAGAAAGAGAGAGAGAGAGAGAGAGAGAAAGAGAAAGAAAAACGCTTTTTCCTTTTCTCTTTTTCTCCCTCTCTGTATCTACGCTTCTGAACAAAAGAAATGAAGGAAAAGCCGGTGAAAAAGAAGAGCGAGATCTCTCGAATCGGCGCGTCCATCAACGGAGGTCTATGTATGCGTTGTCGTTACACACTGTGTACTGTAAAATATATACGTATATATACGTCACTGTAATAAAAATGCAAATTCTTTTGTAATCAGGTGTTTTTTATATCCCGTACTTGCGCGCGCGCGCGAGCTGAAAGAACGTATTAATCCGCTCATCCGTTGATGTCGCGCGAACGACGAGATTAAACCATAACCGGTCCGAAATTTCTTACAACCTATTGCGTACTGCGCACAGAAAAAAGGGATAGAAAAAAGAAATTATATATATATATATATATATATATATTAATTTTTGTTATCGCGCGGACACCTCTCGACTTTTGGGAGAGATTTCAGCTTTTTTTTAAACGCGCGCTCGGATCACGTTGCATTATGCGTTATATGACGGCAAAGTTTGGCAGAAAGAGAGAGAGAGAGAGAAATTTATAATGGAAATAGGTTAGGTTAGGTTATCGATTTGCAGATTATATTAATTTCAATCGATGGTATCGACCCGCTTGACGAGGGAATTCCATCAAATTCGCGCGTTATTTCGCCAGTGAATCGTGGATAAATCGACAGCTTTACGGGGCGGAATATCCAAAGTAATCTCTATCACTGCAGACTCGCCATCACAAAGAACGAAATAAAAAGCAACTTATTAATAGCGAGCTGTGCGCAATTTTTTATGATTCCATATTGATCTTTCCCAAATCGATGCGCGCCTTCAAACGAGCGATTATCTCCCGGCGAGATATAAAAATATCATAAAATATTACAAGAATATACAATTTTAATAACACAAATGTGCAAGAATAGATTTAATGGATAATATATTATTTAAACATCTAAAAGATAAAGCTTGCGTTCAAAAACTAATAGAAAAGATTAACGCATCGAGTGCTGATTTGTTCGAATGCAAAAAAAAAAAAAAAAAAACGGAAGCATGAAATGTCTGTCATTGCGCGTCACGCTTGACGAAACCCGGTTCCTGAACATCGGGACGTCGTCGCGCTGGATTGGAAATGCCGCGGTATTTCCAAGAATAACGGAGGTCACAGAAAGCCGCGGGTCTCTCCCGAGGGGAGCGCAATCGGAATTCGTAAAGTATGCGGCGTGGTCTCGTTTATTTCGGCGCTCGTACCACCACCGACGGTCGGTTGGCTGCCTCTTTCATCCCCGTTCCTACGCCTTCGTATAAATTTTCCAGCGTCTCGACGAAACGCTTCCCGTCTGCTTTATCGTATTTCCTTGCAATTAACCCCTCTTGCGCCACCCCCGTCCTCGCCGCCGCCGTCGAGGGCTGCGGATCGCGAAGTAGAAGCGTTCTGCATATTTCATTTGTTCCTGCGCGCTACGGGAGGCTGAGCGCGTTTCGGTTTCGTTCTTCCGGAATTGCAAGGGCGGTGACCCGTGGCCAGGAAATTGAAACTCGCCGTTAAGAACACGCGTAACCTCTCCTTCCCTTCAGTCGGCAGGCTCGGCGGGGGCGAGAACATAGCCGAGAATATAGCGAAGAACGAACACCGTGGCGAGTCCGATTGTGCGCGCCATTGTAAACGTCGTCGAAAAAAAAAGACGATTATTACTCCACGGCTGTAATTAATGCGGACTAATTAATTAACTCGCCGGTAGACGCGCAAATTTGTAATCAACCTAACTGAGCGCGAAAGAGACGGGGACAGAATGGGACAGGGATGATTTACGGAGAAGGGGTTAAAGGATTCCCGACATTATTCGATTAATGAATAATCAACAAGCCGTGTGCGGTTTTCTAAAGTAGCTTTCGGCGAGCAGTTCAATCGGGCGATTGAGAGAGGCAATTGTGTCGCAACTATATATACATCGTGGACCATCGTCGCGCAATTTGTCCTTTCCGCACCGTAAAATACCAAACTGATGATGATAAATTCTTCCCGTAACTTAAATATTTTTTGGTGTCTACGGCAGTTGTCTTCGGACTTTGTTATTTACCGGTGT
>QVOB01023057.1:0-45101 GCA_014839585.1 Pseudomyrmex concolor
CTCTTTCTCTGTCTTTTTCCCTTTTTCTTTCTGTCACTCACGCTCTGATGGACGTCCAGACTCGTCTGCCGCCAGCACCAGCAGCGCATGTAAAAAAAAAAAAAAAAAAACAAGAACGCCGTGTCATTGCATCCCTCCACTCGATTGTGCTCGTGCTAAGGATTTTTGATATTGGCCTTCGCAGACATGTGCCGAAGCACATTTTTTATTGCTTAGATTTTAAAGTTGATCGATTGTGATGTTCAGATATCGTGAAGGTGGCTGTAAAGATGGAAGATGCTAACGGCTTTGTAATATCCCGAAAGCTGCATATGTACACACACACACACACATATATATATTCATCTGAGCCACTTGTTGCACGTGGCACCTCCCCAAGTGAAGAGAAACATGTATATATATTTGTTCAATTGGCTTTGTTATTTCTTTTTATATTAACTTACATGTGTAGATATTGACAATGTCTTATTTCGAAAAGCTTGCTAATTTTATATTTATATTAATCGGACTATTTTCTCATCAGGATCATACAGCCAGGAAGCGTTGCGTTCTGAACAACATTGCAACGTTCTCTTTTCGGAGTGCAATATTTTTACTTTTACTGCACACTTTATACAGTAGCACAATTTCGACGCACAATTTTTATGTCGCATTTACGCAACTAAATTCAGGCCACCTCGTTAATATGCTGATCATTGCAACATATTACCGCTCTCAATCGGCGCAGATCCGCTAACGTTCCGTTGTTTTTTTTTTTTTCGCCAGTACTCGGTGAGTCTCGGCGACGAGGCGCGCGACAACCATGCGCAGCAGATCGAACGAGCGGAGATCGCGAATCTGGTGCGCACGCGGATGGAGTCGCTGAACCTGCCGGTCGCCGATTACGACGACGTGTCAGAGAAGCGCAACAGCCTGTCGTACGTGATCATCAATCCGAGCTGCGACCTCAAGCTCGAGGAGGGCGACATCGTTTATCTGGTGCGACCGAGTCCGTTCTCCGCGCAGAAGACCTTCGAGCGACACAATTCCCGGCGCAAGAGCAACATCAGCTTCTGCTCGGCGCAGCTGGTGTCACAAATGAGCGCGGCGGTCGCGGCCGCGGGTCTGCAAACCGGCGGTCCGGGAAGCCGTCGTGGATCCACCATAGGTTTGGCCAGAGCGCCACCGTTGGGTACGACTAAATCGAACTCCTTGTCTCTACCGGACAGTCCTACTGTGGCTGGCACACTGCGCGGTCGCTCCAATTCGCTTAGAGTGGTCGACGACATTCTCCTGCGACGTAGCAATTCCCTGAGACAGGGCTTGTCGGCAACGACTAGGCGAAAGAGCAGTCTCGAGGACATCGGTTTGGGTGCGCTCTCGCATCCCTCCAATCACAACCCGATCAAGATCGCCCTGAACGGTTCGATCGGCCTGGAAGTGACACCGCCCGAGGAGGGCTCGCAGGGCGGAGGTGGTGCCAGCAATACCGGTATCCTCGATGTGGGCTTACCTTCGATGCCGGAGCTCAACGCCGCTTTGGGACCTAATCTGAGTGCCGGTCTTGGCGCCGGTCTCGGTGGTTCTCTGGGCGGTCTTTACGATCCATCTTCGATTCAGTGTCCGATGGGCTCGCCCTGCCAGTCACCGCAATTGCAGGGCGGCGCGCAAGATCTACAGCACATTCAAGGAACAATAGTATGATATAACCTTATGTGGGGACGCAGGCTCTCCGGCGTGGCGCGAAACAAGTGGCTGTAAGCGTTCCCACATGGCATTCGGAAGCTGGACGCCGAGAGCGGCGTCTCTAGCGATCTTAGAGAATCGGTACGAGCTGCGTATCTCGTGGGACTGACCAAAAACCTGATGAACGAGACGGCCGGAGAGCAAGGTGTTTCACAATGAAATCACATCGAACCAATGACTGTTTCGAATATCAAAGCGCATTTTCAAGTTCGCGTTTTTCCAAGTTCGGAACGAGAATATACTTTAACAGGATCCAATTGAATTAATCACTTTTTATATTGAATTAACAGCAGTACACGTTGACTCTCCGAAGCATTTTCTTATTGTAGTTTATACGTCATCCAAATTGCCGCGATTAATTTCTGATGTTCACGAAAATAATTCAAAAATAATCTTGAGAGTTAAAGTTTTTTTAGTGCCAAGAGTTGATACTCTCACTCCATTTTACCTTTTAATAATTTACCCTTTGAAACGCCGCGATTTATGACAATTCGCGAACCTAAGCGCAGGTATATCAAATCGTAAACTGTGATAATGATCAGATTCGTCGATTTCTCGCGGAGGTCTATGTTCACGGAAAATCTCGTCGGAGATATTTCTATGCTACCGCGATCGTCGACGAAGAGTCGTGTCAGAGAAAGAATCAATATGCAGTTGTTCGGACGATATATAATTACGTTGTCTCGTAATTCCTAGTATACACCGCGTTCTTAAAACGTTTTGCTCTCTAGGTCGCCTCTAGCGTCCCGACGTTCGTGCATATAATTTCATATTTATGAGAAATAGATAAAAAAATCGCGCGATTCAACTTGTGTGTGCGAAAGATACTCGGAATAGCGCGTTGCGTGTTGACTGACGAGCGACTGACGTTTCGAATCGTTTGTGTCATAATAACAGAAATTAAAATTGTGTACATTAAATATTTTTTCCAGTGCGTTACAAAATTGAAGAACTGCGAAATATTTATTATCTACTTGTAGATTGCGAAATATCGTGTAATACGATTAAACTGTTTCTTCGTCGTCAGATTAAAAGTTTTGTTCTTTAGGATTTTATCGCTTATTAAAATTACAAACTACAAACAAATGATTCAAAATGACCGCTTCGTCGCTTCCCTTTCACACGTTCTCGCGTCGAACACGAGACGACAAGCGCACAGGAACGTTTCGCAAAATCACACATTTTCCCCAATTCCTACGTCGCGCTCAGCGGTCGAGCGCGAGTACTTTTATATTAGAAAGATTTACGCGGCGAGAAAGAGAGTCTATTATACGTATTATAGAGATACGATGTATGACCATTTTAATCATATCATTGCGAGAGTGCCGCTCGCGCGGGAAGTCAACGTTAAATTAATATCCTACCGTAAATAGAAAGAAAGAGTATTTTAGACGTGAAAGAGAGAGATAATTTAAGTCCTTTAGAAAAGTACGTGCGCGTATTTATCATTGACTTTTAGCGTGACTGATGACGAATCATCGTCCCACGGTGGATTTTGATGTGTCGAGTCGCAGGACGATTGCCCATCACGCACGATTCTCCGATGTGACGATTTACGGCCGATATTTGAAACCGACATAGACAACGGTATCGTGAAAATCACGAGAGTCGATCGCGAATTAACTGCACGAAAACTTTATCTCTTTACTACTACTATTACTACTACTATTACTATTGACTTTTTCTTCATTTACTCTCGTGTCAGTTGCAGCCTCGATTCGTGTTTCCTGGGTATCGACTCGAGGAATCAGTTATTCTTAGCAATGAACAAGCGTGATTTTTCGCGCTTAATCAATTCAATTAGTTAGTCGAACACGAGAGTCGTTTATTCACGATTGATAAAGACAAGTTGCACCGACTGGATTATAGATATCTTACAGCGAACGATATTTTCTCGTTACTATCCAAAAAGTAATTTATTGTACAACACAACAAGTTTGTGAACACTGATTATATGAAATTTGAAAAGACGCTTAAAGTTGACAACAGCTTGAAAGATTAGATATACTCCTTAGTTTTCGAACAACAAACGCATCACGGTTGATAATAATCGCCAGATTGGTGCAACTGGTGGTCGTAATATAAAATCTAATTTTTTTCGATGCGACGTGCCGCGATCGACGGCACGTCGCAGCCAAATCCAATCATTCGTTGACCAATTTACACGTTTCTTCGACCAAACGAGTCGTATTATCGTACCTGCTTCGATATATTGCTTTCTCGTTGAGCCTAATAATAAGTTAGATGCTCCATTAGTTACGCGACCAGAAGTAGATCATGAAACAACTTTTTAATAACAAAGACACTCTTGTGTTCTTTGAGTTCTAATCTTAACGCCAAGCTTGAAAGAGAACATTTAATACTGTTCTGTAACGAAAATATTAATTATTTATATTAATTTTTGATTAAATTATGATCTAATATATTAATGTTTAATATATTAATGTTTAAACTTTATTACATTACAATTTTCAATGAAATAATATTGTTTGCTTTTAATATTTAATTTCTAAGTATATATTACACAATGCAATTTAAAAAGCAAAAAATCAAAAGCTCGATTATTTAAATTTTTAACTTACAATTAATTAAAAAGACACTATGTCTGTTGAAAAGTCGCTTCGTTGAAGAGAGATTTAAACGGATTTTAATGAAAACTAATACGATAATTTGTTCGCACCAGATAAAGCGCGAGACGAGTCTTTGAATACACTTTGTACAAAAATCAAAATGTAAGATAAGAAAAAAAAAAGATAAATGTAAGATAACGCGCCAATTCTTTCGCTTGCGGCTCGTTTCAATCGAGAATATCGGAGTTCAAGCTTATCCAGTGTCGTGCGTATCGAGTTATCGTATTTATTTATCTCGAAAAGAATCTATTCGCAAGACGAAAAGTATCGATCTCTCTTCTTCAACATCTGGTCGCCCGTTTGAATCTTTAATCTCGAATCGTTCTCTCTCCCTCTGTGCCGTTCTTTTCTCTTCGTTAGCTCTCTTCGATTATTAGCGCAAAAAAGACCGCGTCACCTTCGCCGGCGATGACGATCTGCAGACTTTTATATACGTAGATAGAGCGAGTGAAAGATGGCAAAGAGGTTTTCTATGTCGTAAGTAGAGCAAGTTTCTGGTCCCAAAGTTGACGACCGTGAACTCGTCCCCTCCCCCAAAAAAAAAAAAGAAAATAAAAACAGTAATCGCCTTAGAAAAAAAGCTCGACAGTTTTATATAAACGAAACAACGTTTGTGCAAAGACGCCCGATGCAATTGGATAATTATCGAATTGACACTTTTATATTCATATCGTGTGTGAGTCATCAATTTCTACATTTTTATGTGTGATCCAGTGTTTGTTGAATCTTTTATTTTTATTTATTTATTTATTTTTTTGTGACAAACGTAATCTCGATAAAAATCCGTAAAGTCGTTCTCTTTTAATTTTTCAAGTACATATAACACAAAAATATTCACAGAATCTAAATTTATTTTTGTTCTTTAAGAGAAAACAAAATTGCGAAGATTTTACCAAGGTGAGAGAATTTAAAGAGATGCGTCGAGGGCGTTCGCGATTTTCTCTTCACGAAAAAAGCGAAGTGAACAACGGTTATAATGTTAATCGGAAAATGTATATATATACTTAATTACTTATAGGATCAGCCCAATATATGATGTGTGACCTGACTCTTCATAGCTGAATTCAAATCTATAATCTATAGAGTACCACGTTTAACAATTTAAATGCGGCGATCTCTCGCGAGGTGCTTGCTGCTCTCGAGGAAGATTGTTCGAATTACGTCTCGAATGAGGGCACGATCGATTCCGCGAATCCTTGCGTAAAAGTTCATCTTCTCAAAGTCACGCAGACGAATTGTGAAATGAACGTACGTGCAAACATTTTGTACAATTACTTGTCGCTTGTGCAACGTGCGCTCGACTCTTTGAAAAGTGAAAGATCGAATTTTTTTTCTTGTTTTTCGTTTTGGAATATAAAATCGTCATGTAAAAAACAAATACGAATTTGACACTGTTGAAATTTAAGATCGTCTTTTTTGTTATCTCACGAAATATAGAAATTATTTCCCACATTCGTGATGTAAAACTCGTAGAGCACAAGATTTGTCTTTAGATCGCTCCTTAAAGTTCTCGTGCCTTTATAACGCGAGAGTTACGCCATCCATCTGCACAAGTTCTTTGAGAAGTGCGAACGAATTGTTTGGAGAACATGGTAATTACTTTAAATATTCATCAATACTGTTGGATATTGACTTGTACGTTCTCTTGTATTGACTGTTGCATTTTAGTGCAACAGTCTGACTTGTTTACAGTATCAAGATATCAAGATTGATATCACGTAAGAAAATAGAAATTACAATATCGAAATTGATATCATGTAAGAAATTATAGATAAATTATATTTAAGTATGTAATGAAGGAAAATATATACTAATCATTTTTTTTCTCGCGATTTTCTCGCAAAATTGTAACGCGTATATATTTAAGTTTAATGACATTTTCGTGTCGATGTCTATGTATCACAAAAATTTTACGCAGCGTGTTCTTTTTCAACTGTATTATTGATAAATAATATAGTTGAAAAAGCGAATTGGAAGGAAGATAAACATATTTTGGTTTGAAAAAATAGTGAAACAATCACATTTTTTGAATAATATTTACACACGGTCTATACACGATCTATACACGTTTTAAATTATTACCACACCGGTTTGCGATTAGACGTGACTATGTTTTTAATCGCGATAATCTATATTATTTTCCATGTCGAAGAGAGACGCACACACGTTTTTCTCACGAATGCAAATGGATGTAAGTTTCTTCGAAAGTTTATGCAAGAGCTTGACGCACCTCGAGCGAGCTCTCTTCGAATGGCGCGAGTCTTACAGAAGCGTCCAGCAGGTTCTTACGATAAGATTTAAGTAATTAAGCATTCCTCGACCACAAATACAACTGTAAACGGCTGTACGTAATGTAAAATAATTAAAGCAGGAAAAACAGAGAGAGAGAATGTATCTATATAAAAAAAAATATATATATATATATATATGTGCGACGTTGTAACGCGATGCGTGCGATGTGCATGTAAATTTATTATAAATAAATTATAATAAAGCAAATGAGAATTTTAAAATTTTCATCAAAATTATCCTTATCTCGAAGTTTTTTATTGCATTCAATTTATAAAGAAATTTTAATTAAGTTATATTATTTAATAAAAAATCAAAGGACTCCAAGAATAACAAAAATTACGAACGTAAGTGTGTATAATATGGAATGTGTTTTATTCTACGTCTTTATGCACAAGTATCATCATCATATTTACATCATATATATATTTCACGTAATTTGCGTCATTGTATATACGCGCGATATATAAATACACGATTTGATAAATACATTATTGACAGAAATTACTTAATCGAGCGTTAACAGGGATTTTTCACAGGTTTTAGTACGTTCTCGGTGAACTGACCGACTATGTTGCCTCTTGGATGGTAACATGCCACTATAACGCACGTGCCGTTTCGCTTTGCCATAGCAATACCCATCTCGGTCGTGTTTTTCCAGACAATTTGCGTGAAGTGGCCTGTGAAAACGAAATAGAGAAATTAATAGCAATACATTCTCATGATTTTGTCACGAGCTTCAATATGAAATTAAAAACAGTTTTATCTAAAAAAATGCTTATAACATTTACATTCGCGTTTCATATGTGTTTATATTTTAATAATATTATATTTTATAAGTATACGTACATGTGTTGAGCACTTTCGGCTCGACGCCGAATTTGTGCTCCTTCTTCTCGGAATACCACTTCGAAATGACTTCTCTCGCAGAGACGATCAATTTCGGATCGGAACATTGCATCGAATAAATATTTTCGCCGTATGGGGACGACGATTGAGGTAACAGTTTGTTTGTGTTTAGCAATGTATTCGCCCAAGCCTGTGGATTAAAAAATACGTAACGACATTTACGAATACTTAACTTTTATTTGTTTGTTTTACTATCCTCGATCAATCATGTCAAGTCTACCATATATATGACACTGAAGCAATTGTACTCGTGATAATATCGTAAATAATTTCACAAAATTACCTTGGCAGCAGCTGTCAATTCCGGACTCAACCTCAAATCGGGCACTCGATGTTTTCTCCTGTACTCATTGTGAACCATCAATGCTTCATGCTGCCACGCTTGCTCGTCTATCGCATTCTGTTGCTTCAAGTCAGTAAAGGTAATTCGTTTCGTAGGACTAGCATCCACGGGTGGAAGCACGTTCTCCGTGAAACTGCCCAGGAAGTTCCCGGCGGGATTGTAGTTACACACGACGTATACCTCGCCGTTCCGGTTCCTGGCCATTCCCACTCCCAATTCGGTACTGTCTCTCCAGATCACTTGCGTGAAGTGACCAGTCTTCAACGTTGTGGGCTCCTTTCCGTACTGGTGCTGAGACTCTTCGGCATACCTGAAAAAATGTCACACATTTCGGAGCTGAGTTTTTTATATTCGGGGAAAAGGGAAAAATTATAGAGAAATAAAATTATTGATTTAAAATAAAAACAAAGTAATAAAGTGTTATTATATATTTTTACATTTTTTTTGTGTGCATATATTTTAAAAATGTTTACCATTCGTTCACCGGCTCTTCGCCACCGACGACGGTCTTTGGATTGGAGCTCCACATGCAATAGAGATTCTCTCCATAATCGATATTCGCTCTGTGTTCTAACCTACCCTTAACCGCCAGTATGTTTGCCCAGTCTTGACTTGTTTTGCATAGCTGGAAAAATATAAACCGTCAGGAGATTTACTCATCGCTTCTGGCGCGGTAAAACGCTAGCGGGGGAGACCGTTCCACGTTTCCGAGAACGTCCAGAAGTAAAAAGATCGAATGAGGACATAAAAAATCGAGTTTCCTGCGTTCTCGGAAGCTGTTCGGTTTGAGAGAAGGGGGCCGTGATTTTATTGCGGCGCAAAAAGATCAACCTGCTTGCTGAGTCGTAATGGCGGTGCTCCATGCCGCGATCGGTAGAAATTATGCGTGTCGAGGCAGACGTTGATGAATTCCTTCGGGGGTCCCGATCTGCGCACAGACGGTTTATGCGTTTCAGACTTTGTTATCTATAACATATAGAGAGAACACCGTATGACGGACCGAAGCTGAATAAACTTTCGGATTTTTCAGTGGAAATTTGAAAAAAAAAAAAACAAATAAATAAATAAAAGTCAGACTCAATCTCTCAAACGTGGGACGATTCGCTTGCAATACTAACCGAGAATATCGATTTCCCATTGTTCTATAGATAGAATCTTGTACGATCGTCGTGCACACACAGATTAGAAACTTTGTCCGTTCCACTCGCACTATTTCTTTTGCAAAATTTTACCGACACCGTGCGTAATGAATTGCGAAAGTTTGAACGACAAGAAATTACATATGTATTTTACAAAGAAAGAATAAAAGTAGAGATCACAGTTTGACGTAAATGTACGACAACGTTGACCAGCGATACTTCCTCTCGCAGAACTCGAACTGACGATAACTTCAGAGCTTTTTAACGACCGTTTTTATTTATATACCATATCTTATCACATGACGTATGAATAGGCAATGAGTCAGTGGCTCTGTTCGTGTTGGTTATACTCAATGCAATTTTTTTTTTTGCACTTACAATAAGATGTGTATGTTTCATATTTTTGTGAAAAAAAGAAAAACGAAAGACAGTGCAAAACGTGCAGGCAACAGAGCCACTGACTCATTATTAGTGTTTACTTTCTGATAATTTCTGTAAACAAAGCAATAATGTTAATAAAGCAATTTTTTATACTAGTAGAGTTTAAAGGAACGAAATAAAAAAAAAAAAGAGAAACTGCCGTCATTGAATTAGGTGGAACAAAACTCGCAAACGGATTTCTTTAATTAATCAGGAACTGCATGTAGTCTGCGGTGATAATTAAGGCAAACCGCGCGCGTTTAATAAATTGCCGTTTTGCGGGCAAGGCTGTTAACCCGAAGTGCAAGAACTTCGCGCGCATACACGGAGGAAACAAGACGAGCGAATGGGAACGCGCGCGCGCGAAAAATGGAGCGGAAAGATTGATTTTGCGAATTAGAATCTATGAGCTCTTCTGACGGATTAGTCATCGCGCGTAAGTAAACCGCACAATTGTGACGCAACGATCTGTTGGTCCTCTACGAAGGTCAAACGTGACTCTCGAAAAAGGGTCGATTCTGAGTCATCGCGCGAGGTGGCAATGCACTTCCTCGCCGGCAGAAGAAACTTCTCTAGTGTTTAGGCTCCTTTCACACCGCCTCGCACGCAATGCGCCGCCAAAGCTGCGCTTTCCAAGCGAGATCTGCGGCTAATTTACCAAGTAGGGTGAAACTAAAACTCGCGATAAAGAAAGATTGCAGCGGACTGATTAATAGGAAACTCTCGGTGAAGAAATCGTCACGTAGCCGATTAACATCCTCTAATCGTATTTTCTTACATCAAGGACATATGTTCCTTGGTATCTCAAGGTGAGAATCAGCGTCTGTTACCGAAATAATGAAAAAATATGTATAACAATGAAAATATAAAACGGCGTAAAATCTAGTTTTATAGCGATGAATAAAAAACAAACTATCTTAAACGCGCAATCTATCGCATATAGCACAAGTAGCACGATCTAATTGCTTATTAGCGTTGCGTGCGATGTTGTTAGCTCGATCCGCAGCTCGCGTCGTGATGCTATTTGCTTTCCTTATTCGGATGCGTGATAGAAACATTTGTTTTGCGCATTTGCATGCGAAGCTGAGAAAGTTTCTACTACTAGTTGTAATATATATATTTTCTTCGTTCTTTAGACTTTGAAATTGTAATCTTTTCACTTTTCAACTTTTATTCAGATCTTAAAATTTCACATGGTAGAAATTCAAGAAGAAGAACCGTTTTTTCAAGTTTAAAGAACTTTCGAAAGATTTGAACTTCAAAAGTGTTCGCATATCTTCCGAACTGTTTTCCTCGCTTTTCGTATAGCTATAAATTTTCACACGAATGTGACGTATTAAAATGTCGACTCGTTGTTACCTGTGCGGACGAGTATCTTGCGGAATCGGGAGACGCCGAGGAGGATCTGGCGCTGCTGCAGGACATGCCATCGCTTCCTAGACTGCCGTGGAAACTGCCGTGCAAAGAATTCGACAACGGACCCGGTGACGCCGGCGACGCCGTCAACGGGGACTTCGACCTTACCGAGTCTGGCCTCGACCTGGAAGTAGACCGATCACATGGTATTCAAAGAAATACAAACGCTCCTTTTTGCTCCGAACAGCAATGAACATCGAACGTTTTAAACAAGCAGACCGAGTCTCTTGATACTTGTTTTTGCACTAAAAGCCGTTTCCAACTGTAAGCGTAAGTGTGTAAATCAAATTTTATTTAATATGATTTACAATTTTTTTTTTTTTTTCAAATAATGTATATGATTTTAATTGCGAGATTTAAAATAAAGTTAGAAAATAAAAATAAAAACCTCACATTGTAAGCAAAGAACTTGGCGAAGTCTTTAGACGCCAACCGATGCACGTTATGGAATAAGCGATAACGACAAAACAGACAAATAAATAAGCGCGAGGATGAAAAAAATTCGATTAGAAAGAGACGCAATAAATTAAAGTGATAACATTGATACACATTGTGACGTCAAACTTTGTGAGTCAGAATGAGTCAAATGATTTGTGCGAATATAATCCACATATTTTTACGTTGAAAATCTAAGAAATCGTAATTCGAGATTACGCGTTTATCAAAAAATTCTGATAATTCCTTTCTTCTGATAATTTAAAAATATAGACGATAAAGAGAGACCGATAACATTTTATATTATATTTATATTATTTTATTACAATTACATATATTTACTTTTATAGCAATTATGTTTTTTACAAAACAACATACGACGTGTAAATGTAACACATTCCAAATATGACTTTTCGATATTCTATGCATTTTGATGAGATATGGGCAGGCAAGAAAGGCAATGAAATGATCGGTGATCCCGATAGTGTGGATCACCCGGACACGGTCATTGTGGCGTGAACAATCGATGACGTGTAAAACCATTCGTGTCGCGGATATCCAATCATTGTACGCTCGTAATGAAAATCCGCGCGATCGTTTCGCCTAAGATTGCACATCAACTATGAATGACAATTCCGCCGGACGGGTGCTGTTAACTTCGCATTAGGATGCGAGCAGAAAACGACCGTCGCGAATCGTGCCGTATAATTTCGTCGAGTAATAAACGCGTCGATTGAAAAAGCCGACCAATTTTCAAACGTCCGAGATTACTCGAATTCGGGGAGTCGTTTGTTTATTATCGTACATTTATGGTGCGGACATGTTTCGAAACTTAAAAGAGTTCGGAGAATATTAAATGCGTGTTTCGAAGTAACGTGTGTTCAGCGCGTCGCGATAAAATTTTTATGCGCGATCGATGTGTCAAGAAAACATATTTGGAACGGACAAATTCGGTTGGATTCAGAAAGTCAGTATTCAGCCTGAATATGATGACAACATTCGGAAAGCCAAGAAACAGCTGAAAATTTCAGAATTTTTGCACGGCGGATCCTGTTTAAGGCTAACGTGAGTGATTTGAACCGCACACGTTTTATCTACGTGTGTATCGTCATAAGCGCTTTCGCGGGCGTACTTCCTCCTTCCTATGAGTCGTCGCAACGCGTCCACGGCCATGGTCGCTGCGGGAGAAAGGTTGTCGTCTCCTTTGTTATGTCGTGCTCAGAGAGACAGGAGACTGAATGAATCTCCGTGATGTTATTTAAAGACCTCGATCACAATGAAATATGGCATGTCTCGCCGTACACTTCTACGTATATCTTATAAAAAGATGTTGATAGAACTTTTGTCGAATTTGATAAATTTTTACATAACGAAATTACAATTATTACAATCCTAAAATTACTTTTTACTGATGATTATTATTTTTTTGAAAAGAGAAAAACGCGTCATGAGAAAAATTGAAATCCAAGTATATATCATCGAAATGAAATGAGATACGATGGACCCGAGGCGTATTGTATTTTATTGCATATTCCTCATTTCATTTTTATACCTCGCTGCATTTCATTCCTTATACATTCAGGCAAGTTGCGTCGAGAAACTTTTTCTCGACTGCGCTGCTCGGCGTAGGCGGAATCGTATATATCGTCGACGTGTTCCTCTTCGCAGATAAAAATTTAATCCCAACAAAGTGTACCTCGAGGCGATTAATCATTGTCTTAAACGGCTCAAGAAAATTTTTTTCTCACGAAATTATCGGTTTATCGACGACGTGCGTTACGTAATCCAAATATCTTGTATTTTTTCTGTCGTTACAATCTAAATATCAGATCAATTAAATATTTTTTAATTTGAAAACATTTGCAATATCAATTTTCGACTTTTCACGGAAAGCAAGGTTCATTTCACATTATCGAGTATTTCAAAAGCTATAAATAAGTAGCGTTTTGAGCAGGAATAAGATTTGTCTATAGAAACATCATAATATCGCATATCGATATATATCGCAAATCGATATATATCGCATTTCGATATATATCGCATATCGATATATCGATCTTCTTTTTGTTTCTAATACGAGTATACAGCAACAATAAATTGTTTAAAGACAAAAAAACCAGTTCTCTCGGGATTTTCATACTTTCAATAGAGCAACAACTTTAAGTCTTTTTTCTGTAACGCGCGGAAACGATCGTCCTGTTACACTATTGTGAAAGCCGGCAATTTACGGCGTTCTTGTCAGAATTGCCGTCTTTTTCTTACGTTCGAAGCGTAAGCACGCGAACTTTCAGCTGTCACTCGGCTTTCTATACCACCTACGTGTCATACGCTAGTAAACTATAGGACCACTTACCGATTCTAGTGAAGTTTCAAAAAAGCATCTAAGTGAACTGGCACCAATAAAAAAAATGTTATCAGTGCTGCCGCTTGTCTTGCGGCAAGTCTATATGCTTACTCTCGCTTCACTGGAATCGGAATTTGGCAATTAGACTGCGGATCAGCGCCGCATAGGCGATTGTACCTGTCGGGCGACACCTGATCGACAAAACCAACCATCTTCTTTTTCGTTCTGTGCACGTTCAGCGACGGCATACTACAAGGGCAATTGGTACACACAACATGATAAATATTAAATTAAAGTTTAACAAAAAAAACTAAAACTACCTATTTCTACTAATGTTTCTTATTACTCGAACTTCTATTAAAAATTAAAATTATCTTGATTGATGTTTTCCAGCGTTACTCGCGAAAGACAGAGAGTGTGCCAAGAGAAATTAATTGCGTTTCACAAGAATGTAAAAAACTTGTCGGACGATATGTTTCTTTGATTTGGTTTTCGTAACCGACGGAAAAGATAAAAGGAAAGAACAAGTATCACTCTTCCATTTTTAGCACACGCTTGAAAACCTGCGGTCTCTGCGGTTTCCTTCGAAAACTGTTTTTTTTTTTTTGTTTTTTTTTTATACAGAGAGTTCGCCGAGCTCTCCGTTTTAGAAAACAATTTTGTTATTATCACGTACATTATTATAGTGAATTTCAAGTAAACGCTAATCACGTCACAAATTAAATTGACGAAAAAACGGGGAAAGAGACGAGCGAAATTGAAACGCTGTGTACACCAACTCCAAGAGAAAGGGACTGAGAAACACTATAGACTAGCTAACTTTACGACGGATAAAGTTTTGTCTACTTCGAACTGTGTAACAACAAGTTTCCGGTACACGTTCGTGCAGGGAAGAGACGCGCACCTCCCGTCTCACATATGTGCACATCGAGAAGAAATACTTCTAATGCGGAAGATAATACTACGCTACGTACATCATGGCAATATCAATTTGTTCGAAACATTACTACATGCATCTATCGTGTGCATTAATGGTTTTCGAACTCCTTTTCTCGGGTTACACGGTAATTGGTTTTCGTAATAAACTCGGAACATAAAATTTTGATGTAAGAAACGAACAAAAAATCACACTGAAATAGATATATTTATAGATCGTGTTATAACTACCGCTTGAGTTCATAAATCTACTTTTGCACACACTTGCTTCGATACGCTATGCGAATCGCATCCAATCGCAATAATTTATTTCTCTGCTTGAATATATAGTACATACATATATTTTTTTTTCTCTGTCAGAGACGCACACACAGCTATATAATAACGTTCGGGATAATTGCGGCTGAGAAACGAGTTATTCATTACCTTCTAAAGCACCAGTTTTGCCGATATTAAAGTTACGTAACATTAAATCCTCAATCGTCAACGTCTTAATATTGCTTGTTTATCTCGAACGCATTGTTTCTTTGTGCCTTTGTGAAATGTGCAACTTAAAAAAAAATTGAAATTTAATACAATGTTATTTTTGAATGTGTTTCGAAAAATATATATTATAATTTTTTTTTAATAACAAAAAACTTTATATACGTGTTCTTCGCGTCTATAAACACTCTAATTAATGTAAAATCGCGAGTGAGACAAAGCTTAAAACTTTAGAGCGTATCCGTAACACTTAGCGCGCTAATGATGATTGAAAAAACTGACAAACCTGTTCGATTTGGGTGTAACGATGTCTCTGGTTTCGGAGGTATATTTTCTCTCAGCTCGGCCGCCGTTGAAAAGTTCGACGGTTTCCCTGGTAACAGTTTCCAGGAGAGGCTCGCCGCCCCGTCTTCCCTTGCTGAAAGTCCTTTGATCTGTTTTACGGACCATGACCACCCTCGACAGGGGCTGATTGAACTCATGCCCGTGCATTGTAGGCGGGATCATAGCTAGCGATTGCGAAAGAGGTCCTCCGATTCGCGGAGACCTGGAACATTGATTAGTAAAACAATCAACGACGCGTTATGCGCGCAGCATATATTATAATTATAAAATATATGATCGATCCTGTTACATTGCGCTGCATCGCAGTACGTAGTATATGAAATTGTGTTCACATCCGTGCAATTGTAATTGATATCGCATCTCTCTATTCTACGTGTCACGCCACGTTTTCCTCTCATCATCAGGAATATTATAGTCGACTATTATGATTTTTTGCTTACTTTGCACTGTACGCTCTTCAGAAGAACGCGAGAGGATCTTCGGCCGCGCTAGCCGACGTGCGCTATAAAACGGTTTTAACTAAGCACAGACCGCGATAAAGACCACTGCCGTTTCCTCTTCATGATCGATCACACAACTCACGCTGCGAACCGGTTCCCCGATACGTGCAATTAACGCCGGTCGCCGGTAACTTTAATTATTAACCGCCTTCTCTCTTCGAGCGCTCCTGGACTTTCTTACGATGTGTAAATCAATATCTCGTTTCCTCGTTGCGCGTTGACGCGTGTCGCGAACGATTAACACAGCTTGTATATCTCCCGCGGCTTGAGACATGCGGCAGATATTTAAATCTTATACATACGTACTGCTGTTTCACGCGGAAATGAGCGGTTTTACGATCTGTGGTCTTTTTCGAGCTCCGTGATCGAGTCATCGATGAAGTTTTTGTTTCTCTCAATGTTTGATAAGCTTAATGGACTCTGATAGATTAATAGAGAGAAACGCGTTACTCCTTGTAGCGTGTAATTCGAGTGTCGCACTTGAAATGTTAATGCGCATGTTCGAGGCCGCTTGCAACTAGAACGGAATAATTAGAACAAAATTCCCTTTCGACGTAAATCGTCGCTTGCGTGTGCGAGACTATGAATTAGACGGACGATTAAGCCGCAGAATGCACGTCGAGACCGGCGTGACTGCCGAGGAGAGGCAGATCTCCCTCATTACATCGAAAGCGTCGCCTCGTTAACCCTCTCTTAACCTTGCGCAATATCGAGAATGAGTTTCCTCATGAGAGAGATAATCGTATCGTTATTTTACCAATGATTTTTTTGGCCACCGTCGTTTTCTCTCTGCTCGAAAAAAATTCACGACCAATTTTCTTGAAAATATTATTCTCGTAGCGGTTTCACAACGCACACATACAAGTTTTCAGAATTAGTTTCAAGCTTTAGCATCGTTTTATTTAAAAAACATAAGCAAAATATTTAACTACGAATAAATTAAGAAAGAAAGTCGACAAGAACGAAGAACATACCGAGCGATTTCTAGATTTTAACGAGAATTCACGGTATTCGATGGAGAAACTGAGAAATATAGCCGAGTGGCGATACAACTGCTAAGTGCATTGCTTGAATTTTATATATTGCTTACGTCGCGACGAAGGAACGCGAATTTTGACACAAGAATCGATATATAAATTTAATATTCTAGTTCGTGGATTATCGCCGAGTTCTTTTTCTTACAAAGAAAGTCCGTGGCTTCCGATGACCGGTTGCGTTACGTTAATAAAAGTCCGGAGCGCACAATTAGGCTTGCTGTTCAAATGCACTTTCACGGCGATCACTCACTCGGTCATTTCGGAGGCACTTTTTTCGCGGCTGCGTTATTCGCGCACAAATTCGTAACCGAACGATAACAAGAATTTAATTTTTCAAAATTTTATTCCGTTCTCGTCTCTACGAAGTTAGTCTCTTATCTTTCGCTTTTTTTAATAACACAGTAGCATATTTAAAAAAAGTTAAATTATATTTAATAAATATTTAAAAAATACTTTACTTTATCAAAACACCTAATATTCCGTCAATATTCTTTTCTGTCATAATTTTGACAAACAAATTATTATATTTTCAATCTTCGATTTAAAAGAAAATCTATCTCAACTAACAACGAGACTTACGATGTAAACGTGTCTGACTGACAGTCAAAAAGTTAGTACGAACGAAGCTCCCGACGGGACTTCATGGTGTTCTCTCCCGCGGCGTCGGAATAAGTCTGCGCTCCGTATAAACTGCACGACAGAACGAACAAAACTGGCACGAGTCGGCCACGACACAGGCGAAAGAGAGAGACGGTTCCTCTCCCGCGGAGAGGAAAGGTGGCCAATTAGCCGTTACTCGGCGCACATGCCTCGACCAACTATCCTGGCGCAGCTGCAGCAGTGCGCTGTACCGCGTCGCTGCGCCGCGACTGCACTGCCCGTGCGCTACGACGAGCGCGCGTTCATAAGCGCACAAACTCTTCCGACATCAGTTCTGCCTTGCGAGTTGCAATTCGTTCGGCTACTATTTGCCAAGTCAGTGCACATAGACGGTTTCTCTCACCCTCTCTCTCCTCTGTCTTTCTCTTTTTTTTTTTTTCATTCTTTTTGTATTTATATTTTTTATTCAGAGTTTATTGTATTTAATATTTATTAGTTTTTTTTATTTTTAGTTTTTCATTCTTAGTTTTTCCTTTTGTTGAAATTTGGAAGAAACACGTTTAAATATCGCAATTTTATTTCGTGACATATGTGTGGAAGTACATACCTCAGATTTTAGGAAATGAAGTTCTGAAGATGCATCTTGTCTTTTAATCCGTTTATGCGGTCTACTCCACAAGACGCGGAACGTAATTCGGATTGTGTGCAATGCAAGGAAAGTGTGACAAAGAAGAAAGGTCGCGAAATAATGGTAAAAAATAGCTTCTCGTGCACGATGCACGTTTGGTTTCTTCCGCTTTCGCGACAAAGCGTGCTACTGTACGCCTCGCGGAAAGCAGCAACATAATAATTCGAGAACTCGAAGACGCACGGCCGAGCGTGTACCGCTATTCCGGCTGACCGGAATCACTGCTCTGGAACAACACGGTATCGTCTCTTTCGCTCGGCTCGCGACGAGTGGAAGCGCATTGATCTTCGCCGTGATCGAATATAATAGCGGTATCGACCGCAGCTCCGAATTACTACACGCGAAAGTTGTAACGATCATTTAATCTACTGTTTTATTTGGAGATTAATTAATTTACGTTTAATTATTTAATTAATTAATTTTTTTGTTTTGTTTTTTAATTACGATAACAAGCAAATCTGAAAGAAAGTTTTTTAAGTCTTGTTGCGAGATTGTATTTTACATTATTTCGCGAATTCGCGCATGACTTTCACGTACGAAAAACCACAGCGGTGAAACAAGCAAGCGCCGCACACTCCCACACTTCCCCTCTCTCGTTATCTGAACGATTTATCGACGAACTTAATTTACAGCAACGGCACGTGCTGGCGTGCGCCTTCTCGTACAGCTGACGTGCAAGACACCGAAACGTGCTGACACTCGGCGCGGTCAATTAACATCAGGACAACAGGAAGCCTTACGAAATCGCGTAGGAAGAACCGGTCGTTTCCGGTCGGGAAGAGAAAGAGAGAGAGAGAGAGAGAAAGAGAAAGAGAGAGAGAGACTCCGAGTTCGCACGCTACTTTCATTTGCGTTCGAAGAACGCGGCCGTCTCTTTGAACGATCGATTTCCTAGTCGAGAGAAAGAAACTATTGTGCCATAATCTCGATATCGGACACGATCGATGTGATCATCCTCCAGACTTCTTTTCGTTGCATCATCGCGACCTTCGATCCGACTATTATTCTTCTTCGTCACACGTAGTACATTTTCCGGTAACCTTCGGAGTGCTCTTATGCGTTTTTGAATACTTTATTACAGGATAGAAGATTACGGACGACGTTCAACGCTTTGATACATTTGTATTCTTCCGTAAAAAAAAAAAAAAAAAAAGAAAAGAAACCTACTTTCTTTGTGGCAATTTGCTCGAAGGAAAGTAGTAATCTCGAATGATAGTCTAAAATTTAACGGGACGATTGAGGTGTATGATGTAAATGCGTTTGATAAACAAGAAGTTCACGTAGAACTCGATGATATTGATATTACAATGAAAAAAAGTAAATTATTTTGCTAAGAGAAAGTGATAGAATTTGTATTTACATTCGTATTTACTTAATCTTCAGATTGTAAACTAAAAAATGTCTGTTATAAAAACACAAAGTCTGCATTTAAGTTTTAAAGCTACGCAACCTTTCTGTGTGCGTGACAAACAAAAATAAGATTGAGAGACTGACACGTTTTCTCTCTGATTGCAATGCAGTTGCGTAATATGAAACGCACTGTACAATACAAGCGAGCGCGTCCTCGTCAGGACTGTTCAAGGGTTGATAAGCGTTGCATAATTTTACGCCGGTAAGCGCACACGAAACAGTATATCGACGTTTGTTCAAGGTCGAGAGTCACAAACAGGTCGCTTCAATCAGACACGACAATCTGCATCACAATGTCGCCAGTTGTCAGTCGAAACGCGGAATAAACCCGGTATAATAACCGCCTCATTGGCGATGCCCGCGGGCGAGCAGTAAACGCGGAGATTACGTAAAAATGGCGTCGCGAAACGCTTCACGTTAGACGGAAAAATCAGTTGCGACTCTTATCAGCGTAACCGAATCCGCGCGTAAAACAACGTTGGAACGAACATCGTCACGCCACGGATTTCCGCAAATCGCCCATTAAATCTTCTCTAATTAGATGGTAAGTAGTTTGTTTGTATCGATTTTAGCAAAGTTTTTAATTGAGCAATTTCCTCTATACAATATGTACATGGGTATCGTCGAACCTCGCGTGATCGAAGTTTTGTACAGATTTTTTCGAAAAATGACGTCATTTCTTCGCCTGTTTTACACGTCGAACGGTGTGTTGCACGTGCGAGGATGACACGATCAAGATCATCGCGGTCAGCTTCCGGTGACGATCAATTACGACTTCATAGTAATTCGATCCACGAGGTCGCACGTGTGAGACAGAAAAAGCGTGCGGATTCTCGCGTCAGAAAAATTCGCGAGATATCAAAGATGTCTTTATGCGATCAAAATGTATCACGTAATTTATCATGTAATTATCACTTTGTACGGCCTTGACGAAAGAAACAGAATAATTATCTTAATTGCTCGCTCGTTGCGATTGGGATTAATTTGTTTCGAATTGCGTTGCCTTGAAAAATTAATTGAACGCATTAGGCAGCTTAATTATTAATTTTAACGCACACACAAAAGTAGTACAATAGAAATTTTAAATATTATAATGGTATAATTATAGCAATTAAAAAATATATAAAATTTCTTAGCAAAAGTTAAACATCATCTAAAATCTAAAAGACATAATTTTTTCTCGATTGTGTAGTAATTCTAAGGTGTTAAAATAATTTGAGAGAAAACGTTTGATACAATATTCCGTCAATTAAAAAAAAAAAAAGAAAAACAAGGTAACTCGCTTTTCAAAAACTAACTTTTACAATATGCAATAAACCAAGTTTTATCTTTGAGTTTCGAGAACATTTTACAACGCCTTCACTGTATTAGCGGAACTCACTTAACACGAACCCGCGAACGCGAGCGTTTTTATCAGGAAGCTGACATTTTCTGAACGACCTCGACCCTCACAGGGGCTTCCAGATCCTACATTGAAATTTCTCTTTGATCTGACTTTATAAGCGACCGTACAAATGGCCTAATGACGCAATCCGGCAACGCGCCATTAGCCCGACGTAATAGTCGATAATTAGTCAGTTTGCGCAACTGCACCATTGTCAACCAATATTCCGCTTTGAAGATGCATCGTTCTGCGAATTTCCAGTGCGACGAGAATATTTCGGAACTGTTGGCACAATATTGAGAAAACAAAAGAATATCTTTCGCCTCGTAACAACAACTTCCTCAAGTCGTATTCGGAGAGTAATTAACAATGCGCGTTTCATTAAAATTGTCCTCACGTTAGTTATAACATAAGAATATTTTCCATAGCGCAGGAAACAATACTAGTGCTGATAATTACCAAAATAGCTTTGAAAAAAAAAACAATATGTACGTAATACTCATTCTTCGGAACGTCTCGTCTAGAGTGTCCTATTTCTGACGACTCACACGTTTTATTCGCATGTACATACGTACAACTACGTCAGATACATACGAGGACATGTCTCAACTACAATTAACACTTTATCGCCTTGACATGTCATATGCACACCTGATTAAAGTTTGAACAAGATAAGAACGCTTTGAATCTTGTGTGTAGACTGTGCGTGTGTTTGCAAAAGTGTGTTATTTGTATACTATATTTACGATTTATATGTTTCTGTATTTTGACATAGCGCAAACACGCTGAATTCTGAAACATGCTGTTTGAAAAAACACGCGAAATGTTATTTCGCGGAAAGCACAGTGTATCGAATCATGAAAAATACATTAAAAAGACATATTGCAGACACACGTGATTTATGTGCTCATAATTGTGTATGTTTGTTCAAAAAGAAAGATATTTAATTTTTAACTCGGTTTAATTGCTTGTAAGCCAATTTATTGATGCGTAACCTTTAAATTTCATAATCCGCAATACGAGTATCCGTCATCTAATTGCCGCAAAAAGAGAAAAAGGTCGTTAAGAACTTAACGATCTCTATTCGTGCGAGGATATAAATTACATTAGCATGCGTTCAGAAGATCTTATCGTATTTTAATATTTTCTCATAACTCCACGATATATTATGTCATCGTTAGAAATATCTAGTTGTCTAAAGAAACAAACTATTTACGTTAAAGATCATCTAACTCATATTTTGAAACATTTTTCAAGTGACATTTGATTTTTCAAATATAACTTTTTTAACTTTTATCATTTTTCTCTTTTTAATTAATTTTTTTCGATTGAAAACATTGATGTAAACTATTTCTCTGACGCACCCACGTTAGTTACACAATCATAGCGAGATATTTTTACGTACAAAGCAAACGGTTGTAATCAATGAAGAGTAATCTTCTCCATTAAGAAGATGATTTACAGATTTCTTATCGAACGTCCCATCAGCGCATATGCCTCTCTTCGTGTCGTAGCAGATAGAACTTATCTACGACGGAGTTTGCATTGGCGCGCGATTGCTCCTTTTCTTATCCCAGTACAAACTTATCATTACAGCGAAAGGGTGTGGTACGGATTATGCGTCTATTTTTTTTCGCCGATAATACATAGAACACACATGCCCATAAAAGATCGCTTAGAATCCACTCTACATATAAGGCTATCCGATCTATCTATTGAAAAAAAAAAAAAAAAAAAATTGTAATTTCCGAGAACAATAATGCGAACCTTAAATATTTATTCATACGCGCGATAGTGGTCATGTGTTTTTCATCGTTTTCACGTAATTGCCAATGTACATTTATTATGCGACGTAAAATGTTCGTTGTTTGATTAATGGCACATTACTGTAAACATCGAGTTTTATATTCGTCTAAAAAAGCGATAGATGTATAATTTGTGCAATCAAAGTCCGCGATTCGAAGTCCGTTCTTTGAATTGTTTGTTAATTAAATCAATTAAGATAAAGTTTTTCTTCGGATACTTTTGATTTTTATTACGCACGCATTGGGTTTAAGTTTTCGTCAGTCGGCGCTCTCCAAGTCTCTCTTTTATGCTTATCATTATCGTTTTTCAAGGTTGATTCATCTTAATGTTCTATTTATAAAACACATCCTCTCTTGTCTTTTCCATCGTCTTTGGATTCACAATTGTATTACATAAGATGTCGTTAAAAAAAAATCAACATCATCGCGCGTTGAACAAACAACGGTAACTCGCCGTTACAATAAAGTCCACTTAGTGTCGCTTCGAAGGTCTTGAAAAGTAGGCGAACAAACAGTTCCATGTTGCTCCGATTCCGATTTCGTCGAGCTAAATCGAAAGTAAGTCGAAAAACGTCGGAATAAGGGTTGAAAATCACTCGATCGCTCTACTGAACAGGAGCAATTTTTTTTTTTTTCATTCCTAATTGTCTTCGATTCTCGCAAGACACGATCGAGTTTTACGACGTAAAAAACTCAAGAGTCAACACACAAAAGAGCAAATATTGTTCCGCGCTAATTATTTTGCTTTCGTTTTTATCACAAAGCCATATTCTAATTACTAAGTCACTGTGTGTGTGTAATTATCATTAACTTTGCCAATTTATTTATTTCTGTTTCGCGTAACATTGTAATTATTATTTTTCGTATTGGCGGAAGGAAGAGCGAACCGCGAACATATCTCTCTTTCTTATCTTGCTCGACTATCGCGCATATAAACTTCAATGCGATGCTTGAAACTGGTTGTGCGTGCGCATTTACGGGATGCGCAATTCCGGCGATCTCTCGGCAAAGGGGTGGCGATCTCAATTCCCAAGAGAATTCAAAGACTGTGCGCGCTCACTCGCGCTCACAAAGGAGTCTCTGAGTTCGAAATAATAACTATGCCTGTCAGTTATGTATCTCGGTCTCTGGTTGTGCCAGCTCGGAATCTTCTGGAACGATGCGACGCGCGAAATCGGCGCAACAAAATTCTGCGTATATGCGTACGCACGCGCTTCAGTTTACATGCCGTATTTAGAATATCGGAAGTAGCTAATTATCTTCTCTCATATTGGATTTCTTTATCAAATAAAAAAAAAAAAAAAATCGCAGCAAGAGATTATTGCGAGGAGGACGCGCTCTCAAGCGCCTGACGCGTTTGACAACAGTAGAATGCGCGATAACGTCATAAAACGCCGTAAGTCGCACAAAAGAACTAAAATTAAACAGCTGCATTTAGCAGCGGCACATGGACGATGAGTGAGAATGAGTTCTTTATTCTCTGAATGCAGAATCAAATGCGACAACAGCGGCGTTTTGCGACAGCGATGTTTACGCACACGCGAATTAAGTATAGGCGTGTGACGCGACGCGAATTTTTGCGGAATCGTGCTTGCGTCGCAAAGAGCCTTGTCTTTCGACGTTCGGTTTAAAACTCAGGCTTCTGCGTGAAAACGCGTGAAGCATGAAGCGATTTAAGCAGCGCTTTCAACAGCCTCATTATCATTGCAATTGATGAACAATGATTGCTCTGCGGATTCTTTCAGTTATTTATTCCGCGAAATTGTAAAATTTACTCAAAAGAACAATTGACGTTTTTCTTGGAAAACATTCCAGCTTTGAGAAAAAAAACTTCCATTCGGCATACGCTTAGAAAAAGTGTCAAATAAAAATCGAAACTTTTATAAAATAAATTTAAACAATTCTTTTAAAAATAAAAAATATAGTAACGAGACAGAAATATTATATATTAAAAAAAATATAATTATAACTATCATAATATGCATTATTACAATGCACATTACAATGTATTTTCTCATTTGCGCCTCAGCAAGATCTTTAATCGCACGTGAAGCATCAAAGCTTCCCGAAAGCGAGAGAAAAACCATCACTTTCTCTTTCTGTCAGAAAAGCAGCAACAGCGGCGCTCATCTCGTCGCGCGTTTAAAATCATCGGAAAGCCAACGCGGGGCCGGAAGTAAAATAGAGAAAAACGTCGCGAAAGTCGTAGACGTCGAGACATCGGCCGGGTGAAGCCGTCGGTTATTTTCTTCGTGGGCTCTTTCTTCACTCCGTCAGTTCTCGCCGTTCTTCCTCCCCCGCCTCCTCCTCGAACCAGCGCGCGACTCGCCCTCTGATTTCAAACCACGAAGCCACTTACCTCACGCTATAGGATTTTCCCGGTTTGGAGGTCATTGCACTGCGACGGGTGGTTGTAGCGGGGTGGTGATGATGGTCGGCGGCGAATCGATTTTCCATGACGACGACGTCGCGGCGTCGCCTGCTCTGCCTCTGTGAAGGTCGTCTTTCTTCCTACCTCGCGCACTTCCACTCTCTTCTTTGCTACTCGTCTTCTTCGCACGTGACTGCGATGTGAATTCCGATCTCTCCTCACGATACCAAAGAGAGCATCCTCTTCAAGATACACAGGTCGATCGATAGTTTACAACCCTCTACTTCGTCCACCTTGATCCTCCAACTTTCAAACTGCAGTCCCTTCATGCGTCAACGCGCGTTTCTCTCCGCGTCGATTCGAAGATAATTTTGCGGTATCTCTGATGAAGAAGTTTAGAAATAAAGAGCATTGTCTTTCGAGTTTTAACTGATGCGTCACAATAAATTCGTACGACAGTCAAAAAAATGTGAGATTGTGAAGAGACATGTTCCTCTTTAATCTTCTATTGATTCACACGTGGCACGAGTCGAGTAGGTGCTCGCCGCGTGAATTCGACAGAGTATCCTCGTCGTCGTATCGACTTGACACGTAAACAGTTTTTGCAGCAACGTCCAATGTCACGGCGATGGTGACGCTTCAATTCTGTTTGCTCGCGGTTTTATAGTTGGCCGATGTTCGTTCAAGCGTGTTTGTTTGGAAATCGCCTTCCTGTACTTTTTCGATGATTTCTTTGCTTCTTTTTACGCCGGTTTTTGTAGACCGGTAGATAGAGTCGCGACTCTTCACGTCGGGAAATTCTGACGAGAGAGCGATCAATGGACGATCTGTGTCCTCTCCGGCCGTAATTTTTCGACTGTCGAGACTTGCAGAGATGTAAAAAAAAAAAAAAAAAAAAAAAAAAAATCGCAGATGATTGTCTGCGAGCTCGTTAATGATTCTGATATAAACCTATGTCTCAAACAAAATCACCTTCAGAGATTCACAAAATTTCCGAACAGTTGTTATACATATGAGATCGATGATAAACAAAAAAATTGTCAGAGATTTTTGCAAGAGCCGACGATTGTCGAAGATCTCTGCAAAACTTCTCTGATGTCGACAGCTGTTTTTTTTGCGAGAATTAGAATATAATTTCGCACCAACATACACGTTAATATTTTACTCGACGAATGCGCGAATTTTCAAGAACGCTCTGAAATTCACAATGACATTTCATTCACGTGGTCGCGGTCTCGTCGACATTCACGAGCGAAATGAACGAATCTTCTCGCGCGAGAGAGAAAGAGAAGCGAGTCATTTACGGAGGGATGATTTTTCGCGTGGCCACGCGTCGATAGCGCGTTCGTCACTGCATTTTGCTGCAACCACCGTGGGTTGTGCGCGACGTGGCTTGCTTCTATCGACCGTATCGCACTGCGACGAGGAATCGGACTGGCCGTCGAGCCGCGTGCCGCGCAGGTTTCATAAATGCCTAGCGGCCGCGCACGCTCGAGCTAGGAAGCGCAGGTGGCGCCGAATTAGATGCTTATAGATGTACCATAATATCTCGAGAACTTATCTTAAAACTTGAATTTTTTGAGAAGTAAAAGCGATATTAACAAAAATATATGGATTATACGAAAATATCGATTATACAGAATATAAATCGCTCAAGCATAATCATTTAATAAAACAGATACTCCTGAAATCTATCGATTCTTGATCGTTTCTCTCAATTGTCGTATAGAGAATAAATGTTAAATCAATTTTACATGCGCTTAATTGTTAACAAATTTTTATTTGCATTAATTTTTCTTACGATTGATTGATTGAAAATTATTTGGAATTCGCGCTATTCAAATATAATAAGAAACTTACTGACGCGGCACACAATCGCTTATTCAACTACATTCTATATAAACACATACACACGCACGTATGGTATATACAAAGCGTGTACGTACATGTGATATTGAAGCGACAAACAGTTTAGTTCTGTAGGTCGGGAAGTCTTAATCACAACGCGTGTGAGAAAGCTTCTCTCTATTTCAGTTTTCTTTTCGGTGAATTATTACAGGTACATAGATACAAAATTGCACATTGCATTGATGAGTGATAAATGCTGATGTATTTATCACATGTATTATAGTGCTTAACGTATTTATTTTTTACCTGAGAAGCATGAGAAGTTAGCAAAGGTCACCGCTAGAGATACAACACGATGCGGGAATACACACATAGGCTTGATCAAGATCGAGAATCGCTTTTTCTTTTAAAGGAATAATAGTTGCAGGTACAACAAAATTTAATTCCATGTTTGATTTTTATATAATTTTTATCTTATATAAATATTATACGTATATTTTGCGCAGGTGTAAATATTTTTTGAGACGCGTATGAAACACATGCGTTCTCAAATACTATATAATTACTGTTTTGTTATAGTCTCAATTATCGCTTTAATAACAACGATTTAACGCAATAATATTAACACATAATAACACATCGATAATAATAACCCATTATACACATATCGCTGTGCTGTGAACTTACCTATCTAACCGACATTTTGAAACTAACACATTACACGGATTTTTATGCGCAGATAAACTATAAATACGTGTAGTATACGTGTGCGTTTAAACTCAGGCTGACTTACAGATGACTTACAGCTGACTTGCAGCACGTAAAAGGACGCCGGACAATCGTCTTGACATACATACAATTGAAGATCGTGATTCTTCAAATCAAAGATTATACGAAATTATCCTTCGATTCAAGTTGAACATTTACACTCGTTTAGTATTCGAGTACGTTTAGTATACTGCGAACAATAATGGAAATCACAGACGAGAGCATTTTTATGCGTCAACTAATAGACTTAATGAACGGCTTCTGGAGAAGAAACACCCTTCCACCCAAGAAAGTTCTCGAAATTGACTTTGTGAGAAACAACTCGGGTGAAAAATTCACTTCAATATTTATTGTCAATTCAAGCACTATTATTAAGAAAGTTGTTTTGAAGCATCGCATGATATTTTTTCGCGTAGCAAACTGTCTCGGCGAAGCGCAACAATTTTCTTACAACTATACGTACGGTAATTGCATACGCAACGTCGTATTCTCGAACAATATGGCAATACACAAAGATATCATTGCTATATGCTATATTTATTATCTGGAACAAGAATACAACCTGAACATAAGTCCGAACGCAAAAACCATGCGAGCTGTGAAGCAAATGTTTTTAGACAAGTATTGCAACGACCCATTGAGATTGTATAACGAGGATCTAACTTTTCAAAAGATAGCCAAGTGTTTCCCGAGCATATTGTTGTGGATGCTCAAGTTCAATATCCCGGGCACTTCCCACATGCCTTTCGATTTGTTTCCCAATCTTCCCAGAATGCTCTTCTCGCCTATGTTTCTCTTGATTCTTCCCGATGAATACGTGAAGCAATCTTTGCCGTTAATTCTGGCCATTCGTCTGGCGTCAAATTTGAAAAAACACGACTTGAACGCTTCCAGATATCTGTACGACTGTCACGCGAAACTGCTAGTCTTGCCTAACTCTTTAAAATACGCGATATGTAAACAGCTGTGCATTCTCGTGGAAAACGACGGTATAACGCAACTTGTTTATTCTCCCACACAATATAAAAGCACAGTTGAGCATATACTTCATTTTTACAAAAAACATGATGAGTACTTGCAAGATATAACATGCGAAATATAAATCGAAACTGCAAATGTTTGTTGTTTTTGTTATTGTATAAATCAACAATGTCATGTGCATCAATACGTATAAAAAGAAATGCTGCATGCTTGTTATTTATATATGAAAAGTAATAAGTTTTTTACTAAAATAGAATTATTAATTATACTAATGACTATACACATAAGTATGTTATTTTGCATTCTTAGTATTATTATTTTTTTATTATGTTTAATAATCATAATATACGTACTTATTATATTACAACTGGTTGTAGTGCGTAGGTATCCAGAAGGAAAGTTAGCAAAATAGAGTTCTAGTAACTTTTTCGATCTATTACAAAGTTTATAACATACTAAATCTCTCCTTAAAATATTTTATCTTTTTTTTGTAACTTTTTTGTAACATTCTACACTTACATGCTCATACTATAGTATAGTATAGTAAAACAAGCTTCGTATAATGTAAAAATTAACAAAGTAGATTTTGCCTGCAACAAAAAGCGTTATGAAAACTGTTCTCTAAATAATACAGCTGCTTTAGTGTAAAACAAGGAGTTCCATGTAACAAACTTGATATATTTTTATATTATTATTACTTACTCGAAACTTTGTAATGTTTTTTTCAGAGTAATTAAATTAGAAGTGCAAAAAACCAACTTTTGTATCCAATTGTTATAAATATATCTCTCTATTTCTCTTTCCTCTCCTGTTGAGATTTCGTTTATTCGTACATAACAAAAAACCGAAAGTTATTCGCAAGATGTCGCGAACGGGAGCGAGAAAACTCAAGCGGAACGAAGCACGTCGGACGTAAACATGAATTATAGTTCGCATAAATTTTCACGTCGAGAGGGTGTACTCGCAATACACGAGCTCGAAGTGTCCGAAGAGAGCGTGTTTCCGCACGCGATAAGACCCTGTTTCCCGGATAATCCCGACGACATCGGGGGCCGATGTCGCTCGCCAAGTGATTCTAAATCGCGTGCTCAACGCTACGGTATGTGTGCCCGAAAACAACGCTGCCAGGGCGAGATTATGCGGAATGTCACGAATGAATTTCTGACCCGAGATCTCTTTGTCTAACTAGCACTTTGCAGACAACGTAGAGAACGTCGAGCTACTCCAGCCAGAGAGAACCGAAACTTGCGACATGTGCGAGTTGTCGGATGAAGGCTGAGTCGTCGTGTACAAATTGCTTCTAAAGACGACCGCGTGGCGATTCGTCAGTTCCGTTCAATTTGAGAATGTGCACCATGTGTAAAATTATAAAACTAAAAAACTGAAAGAGGAAACCAGGTATTTTAAAACACAATTATATAATATAATTATTATTTATATAAATTTTTTAAAGAGTACATATAATTGTAATTTGTTTTTTATTATGTTATCGAAGAAACATCGGAAAATCACACGCTGTTATTGCGACTGCAAAAGAAAATCGAATAAATCCGTTTGCAGCAAGGCGCACAATCGATTTCTGAAGGATTAGATTTCACGGTGAGCAGATCTGAAATTGATGACACGCGAGTTTTAAACCATGTTGAAAGGCTTACAAGATTTGGGCGTCATTTCTCGTGATATGCGGCAACGATAAGTCGTCTTTATTAGTCGCGAAGCGTGCAGGATGTCTACTGTGCGATCATTATAAATTACGCGTAATGATGCTAGACTGAAAACGGCACGTACGAAAGCCAAAACTATGCGGAATGTTGCCGCAGATCGCCAAGGCGGATGCTCTCTTGAATTATGATCGCAATCTCCCTCTTGGCGATTTGTTACGCTCGTAAAGGTCGACTGAATTCGAATAAGCATTTGCATTTGTTTTCAATTTGAAATTCACATTTTTATTTCACGCGTGCAAACAAAAAAGTGAACATTGGATCGAACTTTCAGTAAATCGTAGACACGTGTGAGCACGTGTCTTTTAGATCTCGTGGATTCTAAAATTATTTTTAGAAGAAAAAGTGTCTTAGTTTCCTGTATTTTTCTTCTTTTTTTTTTTTTTAGAAAGAAGCGACTTTGTAGTTTTCCTTCTTTTACAGATTTTTCTACAATATCTACAATATCTTTGTACGTACACGAATAGACGGCTTAATTCCAACAATTGATATATAGACAGGCTGGGATAACGTTTCGGTCAGCGACGATGCTAATTCATATTAGGCGACAGCGCGACGTAATTTAGGCGCCACATAAATCCGCGAATGTTGCCGGTCGGTGGTCAAAGATGAAGTCTCTGCGCCTGACGATGAGTTTCGCGCGCATTCCGGCGAGCAGGATTCCGGAGCGGCGCGTGCGTGCGTGCGTGCGTACGTGCGTGCGTGCGTGCGCGTACACCCGGAGGAACCACAAAGAAAGTCGCGTGGAATGCTAAGAGAGTTGCAGACGCGTAAATCGCTCGGCGCTCTCTCGTGCGCATAGGTGCGCACATCCCGCGCGTAAATATAGAACGCGTCCCGAAATATGTCTTTCAGTCCGCACTTAAAATCGTCGCTTCCGCTGCTGATGTTCCGCCGTCGACTACCTTTAAGGGCCGAATTGCCGGCAACCGCAATTTTATATTCACAAATCGACGAAAATCTTAAATATTTTATATTTAAGCTTGAGAAAAATTTGATAAAAATAATTTTTTCAAGATTTATTTTTAATTATTATTATTAATCTATCTTTCTAAGCAGAAAAATGAATTCTGTCTCAATATAAAGAGAAGATACTTTTATGAGGTCAAAATTGTTTTCAAATCAAGTCCGTTGTTTTTTTTTTTTTTTTTTTTTTCGAAATCTCGAACGGATCTCTCCAATTCTCGTCGTGAAATTGCCGGATAGCTACATTCGTCGGGATTTCTCAAGGAAGCGACGGAAGAAGAAAGATTGTCGATCTATACGGTCATTCAGGCGTGAAACCAGCGGAGTTCGTTGGATGGTAGGTAGATCGAATTCTCGATCGAGCGAAGCCGCGTGAAAAGGCCGCAGGGTTAACGGTGCACGAGACATTGATCTCGGATTTATTCCAGTCCGCGTCACGATAAACCTGTCTTTACTAATATTCAGAACCGTCACTGTCATTGAAGTCTACGATGTAGAAGCAATAACAAGAGAAACAAGTCTACAATTTCTATTTCTATTAATTTTTAACATTAATAACGATATTATTAATAATTTTCTTAATTAAAAAGCATCAGCTTGTATTTCATTAATCAAATATCTAATTTGTCCCGAAAAAGAAAGAGGAACGTGAAACACAAGTTAATGCAAATGCGACCTATCGCGACTGCTTAACCTTTCGTCTCTCAACTATTTGATTATATTTGCGATGCGCGCACAGCGAAAACAACGAAAGGTCTCTCCTGAAAAGGTGAACAGGTTTATATTGTTCCGCAAAAGAATGATCAAGGGAACACATACACACATATACACACATATATACTCATATACACACACACCGCGCAAGTCTCTCATTTCTTCATCAATCCAGTTGCAGGTGTGGTCAAATAAGATAAATCGGCTTTTTAACTTGGAAATAAGGTTGAGCGCGGTGCGATCGCCTTTCGCCTTTATATCGAGAGAGGCGCAGTCAGTCCGTCAATATACAAAAGACTATTCTTTCCGATTTGAAATGCCAGTAACGAGCGGTAGCTGTCGAAGATCACTTTCGAGTGTCGAAAGAAACTAAGCCGCATTGTGTTGATCTTCTCACAATGGATATTTTTATTAGTGTAAAGATAAAGTAAACACACTTTTTTGCACAGAGAAACCGCACAGAATATTTTGTTCATCGGCGATGAAGAATATTTTTACTACGTAACAATCGAATTTTCGTTAGGGATGTACACGTGTTTGTTTTAATGTAGACTCTTGTAGTTTTACAGTTATATTAAGTGGATAATTGAATAATTGACGTGGAAACGCGCGGTGTATTCGCGCTCCACATTTCGCGAGGCAAAAAAAATCTGTTAACAGTTTTTCGATCACGGAGGTCAGTTATTCAATCACGTAAGTGCGAAAAAAATCTCGGAGTCACATCGCAAAGACATTAATTACTTCACTTCGACATCAGCTAGCGAGAATGAAGATTGATGTTGAAGTCGGAAATTAGCCTCTTCCTTTTCTTAGTGCGCGCCATTAAATCATCTGTTATGAATTAACGAGAACGAATTCAGAGTCCGTCATGCACGATTAGGGCCCGGCAACAATCGGAAGAGCGTAAGAAGCTCGTGTATCGAAGGTTAATTGAACGCGACCCTGCGGCACGTTGGTAAATCGGTAATTGTAATCCACGGGATTAACCGCAGCTGCGCTGTGTTCGACACGTGGCTATCCCGTTTCCCGAGAGCGCGCCGAGTCTCTTGTAAAAATAGATGAATCAGTTTCCCTATTAAAGATACAGGGGATCTTTCCCCCAACGTTCAATATTTTCCACCATCTGCCACGGTTAGATTTTAATCTTCTCGCGACGTCCGTCGATCGATTGCCAATCTTATTCGGAGTCTAACGCTGCGCGTTAGAAATTATCACATTTTGTTAATGCAAAACAATTTGACATAAATGTTTGCGTGCATAGAAGTTTTAAACGACAAAAAGAATTGACCTTCAATCTTATTACATTTACGTATGTGTAGTTAATTGTATTGCCTCGTTGATCATGCTTCTCGATCGACTCGTATATTGTTATAATATACGGGTTTCATTTTCCCTTCGTTTGTTGCGACACATATCGCCGCGCGTAGATTGGAATACATAGTTATTGTCCTGTGACGTTGAGAACACCTTCAGTAACAGACGGTCATCGAGATAAAACGGCTCGCGTTACTGCGGAACGGATTCTAATCCCGTCCCGGTAAGAATCATTGCGACATCGAGCAGAACTGCGATGCCGATGGCGCAACTTTCTAGTTCCCGGGAACTAGGGAGTGAACCTAAAACAAAGATCTTACAAATCAGTTAGCTTTAAAAATTAATTTAATTTTTATTTTGAAACATATTACGTAAATATATCTTTTAATCAATCTTTGTTTTGTGCGTCGCAAGTTTCATAACTTCAATAAGAGACTGTTTTGTGAAGCAGACGCAGGAGATTTTCTTCTTCCTTTGATCGATTGTAATCGCAAGTGCAACGTACGATAACGAGAGCGACCATTAAGCGGTAAAAGCGATTTTTACAGACGAATGAACGGGTCAAATGAATTGAAAGCGCACTAAACGGATAAATTAAAGGAGGATCTTTCGAGAGCTCGACATTAGCGTCGCTTTGTTGTCTGTTTAATTGAATTCGATCCGGCGAAGAAAGAAGAATGTGAACCAAAGTGGCGGATGTGTGACCAATGGCACTTTTTGAAAATTAATTCCAACTCGATAATTTCTAATTTTATCAGAAAATTATCAATAAAACACAACGTGAAACTTGTTGCGTAAAATACGCTTAGATGCACGTCAAAGAAAATAGACTGCTGAAAAGATTTGTAAGATGTAACTCTCAAGGTGATTTAAAACGATACTCTCACGGGCGGGATCATGAGAGAAAAGAGACGATCTGTGACGAGAAAAGCTGCGACAGATGCGAGGGAGCGAACTGCTACGTGACGAGATTACGAGATTCGAGCAAATTGGAGGAGAATCTGACTTCATATTTTACCACGGTTGAATTTGTACGAATAAAGAGACGCGATTCCTGCAAATTGTCGCAACAATCTACAAGCTTGTACAAACAAAACTTCTTAACAGCTTAACTTGCGAACGTACATTACACAATAAAATATTTTATACAAATTATTTACTTGTGATCTCGGATTTTTATATAGTCATTCATATTTCATACATTATATTTACTTTCTTATTACTTTCTAATTACTTTCTAATGACTTTTTGCCTATTCTTCGGTTCTAATTAATTCTCTTGTGAATCGTATATTACATTACATGAATCGTAGATTACATTATTATACGTATAAATTACAGTTTATACGTATTTCTAAATGCCATTAATACGAATCTCCTTGACATTTATATACGATTAATCGACTTGCTTACTTAATGTCGATACTCTCTAAAATCCGATCAGTAAACCCGATGAGTAACGTTTCAGCGCATCTGACGGGCAACATCAGCAGACAAGATTTACATCGGCATATTAATTAAGATATTCGCGAAGGTAAATGCAATATATTTCGCGCATCAGGCTCTCGTTTCTGACGAGATCTCGCGAACTTAATAGGCAGACAGGCGGAAAAAAGGAGCGTTATTAAACTAAGCGCCAGTTAAGTCAGGCGTGTGTGCAACGATCAATCGCGGCCAATGACTTATTTACCGTCAGCTCACGGGCTCTTTCATAAATCTATGCCCCGTGTCGATACTCAATTACTGATCGGTGAGAGGAGATCTGTCTGTTTTACCCGTCTGTCTACACAAGGCGAGGGAGAAAATAAAGACCACGAAGAAGAAGAATGCTCGAGCTTTTATATTTCGCTCGAGAGAAAGAAATCCTTTCCGCCGAGATGGAGAAAGTTTCCGCAGCTCGTCCAAAGAAATTAGCAGCGCGCGCGCAAAAGGACATATCTCGCAAACGAGGCATTTTTCTCGCCGGCGCGATGCGGATTTCCATCTGGAACGCCTCGTGACGTTTTTTGTCGTTACGCGCGCTCGAGCAAACTGTATTTATACTACCCTTCCAATCTTGTATCTTTTTGTGTAAACGTTGTGTAATTAATGGGTAATTATATAGAAATGAACGGAAAAGTGTGTAATATTCTCAAGCGACGCGTAAGATATTCGATTTACTCGTAATTTTATTTGTCTCTTCTTTCCTTCTCGAGCAGCGAACGTCCGGCGTATTCTCTCGAAGTCGTCGAACGTGAATTATCGCGACAATCCGATCTTCGATCCGGCTCCCGCGCAATTCATTCCGAGAATTCATCCTCTAATTACACACGGTCGATGCGTACGGGAGATATTTATCGGAATATTTCGAGTCGTTTCGCGTTCTCCTGCGCGTTCGATTTCGATCGCGGATCCAGGCAACGACTAGAAGCGAATAGTTTAACTCTCGTGACGATCTCTCGCGATCTCACGCAACCTTCTGCTCATCCCGACGCGGTATAATACCTATCTACATCGGACGTCTCGCTGTAAGTCGCGCATCGGTCCGTTGCGATATGCAAAACCGAGCTGCCGCAACGTGCGACGTCGGCCACGATTGCAACATCAAGTTTGCGGATCGTTACGCGGAAAATTGCGGGATGCGAATCTCACGATTTCATGCAGCAGCAACGCTCGATCCGCGTTACTTACAGACAGCTGACAATACCGGATAGAATACCGGAGAGAAGGAGATAAAACCGAGAAAAAAAAGTAATATAGAAACAAAAAAGTGGAAATTAATTGTGTGTAAATGTTGGTTTTTTTTATTACGCATGTAAAGAAATGCAGTTTAACGGGATTTTAACGTCTGTCGAGGAATTCCACGTTTCAGTTTCCGTTTCACATATTGAATACTCTTATGCATTGCCTGGCAAAGGTACGGGATATTCTTCGTTACGTTAAATAATATTAATCTCGAGCAATTCCATGCTTGAGCAAAATGTATAATTGGTTGGCCTCCGTGCGCGCGATGTCGTTAAAATACCGACTTACTTAGGCTGACATTGCTTTGTGAATTTTCTCTCGCGAGTTTAATTTCACGGTCGCCTCACCTCGACCTGTCGTACAGAAAGAGAGCGAGATCGCGAAGGAGATTACGCTAAAACCGGCTTAAGTCCACGTAATTTGCATTGAGCACGACTCCATCAGAATATAGGAAAATGTATTTTCAACATTACTTTGAGGAAAATGTATGTTTTATCTAAAGTATGTCACTGAGATAAATGTGAATATTTCTAAATAATATTTACAGCAATCATCGCGCGATTTCACTATTTACTTTCAAAATTATACCGTTGTAATTATAATTTATAATTTTCTAGTTGATACAAAATTAAAAACGCGTCTCTTACGCGCGTATATATTTCTCTCTCTCGTTTGTAAAAATACAAGAGAAAAGATCTTTCTCTCTCTTTTTAATTGTGCAAGACCGGCAATACCAAATCGATCGCGATTCGAAGAGTTCGCTTTCACGTAGCCTTGGAAATTGACCTTTGAAAGAGGAAAGCATCAAATCTATCGCAGATAAATTCTCCGTACAGAGAAGACTTGATTTCGTTCTCCGTCTCGCGATTTACGACCGGCATTGTTGCACGATACGAGAAGTTTCACGTAGGCAGATAAATCGTCGGCTGCGTCCCATTGATATTCCACGAGCGATAAAGACAATGACCTGCTTAACTGGCGATAGTAGAATTGATGTCAATACCACGATGAACGGGCTTTACCATAGACGAAGACCGGAAAGTGACTTGACTCTTGACTATCAGATCGCGATTCTTCGTATATAAATAATAATCAAGAAAGAATTGCGATAAAAATTCGAGTACATTATTGAGTGACATTATTGTACAAAAATTAAATATATATGTCACACAAGAACGAGTTCTCGACAAACAAGTCGAATAAAGTTTGTTTGTCTATGAGATTTTACTTTTGCGAGAAAGCAGAAACTCAGCCGGTTTCAGAAAAGTCGCCAACGAGAAAATCTGCTTGCACTCTTGCTTTCCTCCACGGAATCTCGCGGACTAGGAACCGGTTTTCTGATCGTGAATTGTTTAGGTGCGGTGTTAGACAAAGATTCAAAGTTGTCTGGATGTAAAGTGTTAGACAGAGATGTTCATAAATTAATTGTGAGTCTTGTTCTCTGTGAATCGTGAGAGTTGCGGAAACGATAAGTGTGTGTTCTCCAGTTATGTGATTCACGTTCCCACGCTAAAGCAAATCCTGAAGAGCGATAATATTTCGTAACCTCTCACTTTCTGTGTGTATGTGTGTGTGTGTGTTTCGACACTTTGTTTAGCGATAGTGCGTTAGCAATTTTTTTTTCAGTTACGCGTGACAACAACATGCGATGATTTTTTTACTAAGCGTTTCTTATCTCGTGCGCGTAACGTTGCACGGATACAATTGCGAAACAGGAAATTCGCGTTTTTAAATATAACGCGACAAGGCTAACGTAAGCGCTCAAGATATCGTTGTTATTGATGTCTTGAAGAAAAAACTTACAAAGCGGTTTTAAATATATGCGACATTTGTCAAAACTTAAATGTCAGTGTAGAAAAAACTCAATGAAAAGCCAATGATTTATTTCGAGCTATAATTTTGAAGACAAGAATCTGTAAAATGATTTGATGACGTTGCGAGGCTTAGCATCGCGTATGAGAAAAGAAAAACGAAGCTTAGTTTGTATCAAAGTTCTGTCAAAGTTTTTTGTATATTAAAATTTTAACTACCGTTGCAAATTAAAAGTTCTTGAAATTACTTCTTTCCTGCGTAATTTCCATAAAATCTATCAAGAGTATTCAACCTAACGAACTCGTCTGCCGATATAATAACGGAGTATATTAAAATTAATTAATTATTTAAATCAAGTAGTTTCACTTTTTCTGAATCATTAATTCTAATCCTGACGATATCTCTTACAAAGTTTATCTTCGCTTTCTAGTATAGAATCACAAGTCATGTGTCTACTTAGAAAGTGTTCTTTTTGAAAATTAAAAGTCATTTAAAAAAACTCTCTTTGTTTCCTCAATTTTGCCAAGTTTTGAAATTGGGGAATAAACATTAGCGCGATATTGCAAGATCCCGATATTTTTCTTCGACAAAAAGTGTCGGGATCTCCGGAGAACTTGTCGTGAGAAATGTAACAATTACGGAGAATGTCCCATGAGCCTCTCTTCCGGAATAGGAGTGAGTTCAAGTAACTGTACGAAGGTAAACGGTAGATGTACGGAGATGATCGCCAGGAATTTAGGGAGAGGGCGATAATGAACCGCCGGAACTGTCGAGCGGATCGCGTGAACATGCGATGGCCTAGTTGTTACCGTGACACTGATGACACTTCAACCAGGTCAGTTGGTATGTACATGGACCGTTGCACTTTATTCGCTGTATTGTGTGTGTATATATCACCACTCGGTACATAACCGAGATATGTATCGCGTGCTGTACGTATGCAGATAAACGCGATAGTGAAGAGATAAGAACGATCTTAGCTTTTACTTGATCGTAAACACTTTTGCGACATGTGTCAAGAAATCACAGATTATTGAGTTATTATTTTAGTATTAAATTCTTTTAAGATCTTAATATATATATATATATATATATATATATATATATATATTAAGATTTAGAAGAGCAATTAATAGAAAATAATTTAATATGTACTAAAATAATAACTCAATAATCTGTGATTATAATTACTTCGTTATTATATATACAAATATTTACTTCTTTATGAAATTTAAAATGTTAAACAAATTGCATTGTGCCTCTTTATTTCTCGCTTAAACAATTCCAGAAATTGTTTATATTTTGCTTTACTTTTCCTTCAAGACTCGTTTCGCGCGTAACCGACGCTCGAATTATTCGCGAGACATGCACCGTGTGCCACATTGTCAGAGACTATTAAAACAGTTTATTTATACTGCACAACTCACCTTTGCTTTATCGCATAATGCTGACTATCGCACGTTATCTGCACGCTATTAAAATTGCCGACGTTCTCGCGAAATGTGCAGCCGCGCGAAAAAACGAGTCGGACGATTCCGACGATCACGAGAGAACTGACGACATATCGTGAGTGAACCGCCCGCGAGCCTAAAAAACGTTCGGAAGCGTCGCGCTTCCGGCAGCGCGCATTCTCGTTATCAGTGAAAGTTGCTCGTAACAAACGTGCATGTAAATGCCGGCACGAGTCCTTTCGTTTGTCGGAGAAGTCATCCAATGGCTTTCCATTTCTGTCACGCTCGTAATTTTGCTTTCGAATATATATACGCTTATCTTTTCGAGCGATAAAGCAATATTTATACAGTGATGAAAATTAGTTTGCTGTTCCGTGAATATTTTTCGTTCAACAAAAATTGCACGGCGCAATTTTTCTTCTGAGTTCTTTAAACTAATAAATACAACGCAATTTCTTGTTGACAGGTAGTTGAGTAATATATGTTTAATTGATTCTTATCACGTTATCAGTACAACATTTGTTAAAAGCTATTATGAGAGATTACAAACAACTTTAAAATTCTGATAATGGCGGCTCAAGATACTTTTTGACGATGATCACCTTGAATTCGTATACTTGAATCGCACTTTTTTTTCTCTCTCTTTCTGTTTTTAATATACAAATCAACAAAAAGGTCACTATCTTATCATAACATTATACACGGTTTAGTATTTCGCGAGCGATCAGAGTCATGTGCTAATAAAAAATTGAAAACTGTTATCGTTGAACTAATAGATTATTATACTCACCCAATTGACAACGCGCTTGGCTCCTCAGAAATTTCAGACAAGTTATCATCTGATTGATTGACAAACGACACCGATGTCTCTTTGTTATTTCTGAAATTAAGAATTTGATATTCAATTCAGCAATGCAATATCGATATGATTTTCAACTCGTTTTCCTGTTTTATTTTTGAAACGTGTTTACTTTAGGGTTTCTGACACTTTAACTGGCTTAACGAACCACGCCAACGCTTCATAACATAACAGTTATCTCTTCCAGCCTGAACAATTCACGAAATGCCATAACCGTTTACTAACTTTAGCTCTTACATAACACGCGTTCAGTGCTCCAATGAGTTTAATTGGTGCTCGTTGTTACTCTTTACGTGAAAGTGCTATCAGGACAAACATAATATTCGTTAATTGCGAAATTATAAAAAATAATCAAACTGATCGTTCTTATTGCTAAATAAGAATATTATGTGCGTGACATGTTAATTTTTAAATAGACATAATAAGATAATAGACATGTATTATATAACGATATATAACTATGTATAGAAGATAGTATGTATTTTTTTTAATGTTATTACTTAAACGTTAGAAACACAAAGTTGAATAAAATAATACCGTAGTAACACAATGACCTACTTACAGTTTGTAATTCAAAAGTAATATGTAACATAAGCGACGTACAACAAAAAATTCATAACAACTTTTTTGCAAATTATTCCAACAATGATGCCATTAATCAGTGACCTCTGTGATAAAACATAATCCTGAGTTTTCTGGAACAGATATGGGCCATTTCCCTCTCTTCTGCAATTAAGTAAAGTACCCTAATAAAGTTCGTTGTGGCTCTCGTGAGTTCGTCATAACAATAGACTAACTGTGATACGCAATGTATTTTTTTTTGATTATTTTGAAACAAGGATGCATATTGATCGCAAAATAAAATACACATTACGAATTAACTGTAGTTGTTGTCGCGAACCTTTAAAGAACCTTCTCATATTTATTTTTATACGATAATTTTTCTCTTCGACTAGAAGTTCCACAATTCTAAAGTGTTTTCCCGTAAAAAAAAAAACAATAATAGCAAACAATTTAAATTACAAAAATCGCTTGCGATCGAACATCTCTTCCTGATCAAAGCGTGTATAACTTGTACTTACTTTTCGTTATCTTCAGAAGACAGTATCATCGACGACATTTATCACTACAAGCGGCCGACAACGCGTAAAACGCAGGTTGGATTCACGCACTGAATCAGCAGACTGTCACTGTGGTTCTACTACATTAACATTTATATAACACAAGCCGATAAGACGTTTCAGTTCGACAATAGCCTTTTGTATTTCGCGTGCAATTTCTCGCAACTACAAGAACTCGTGTACAGCTCGTTCTGAACATCAATGTAACTCGCGATGCGCGAAGTTTCAGATAGAAATCAGATATAAGTCCATTATTTTTACCAATTACTTTGCCACTTCAATAAACAGCAGATAAAAAATAACTGAATAAATGATCAAAGTAAAAATCAAACGTCATTTTTTTGTTGATTTTTTTTAAAAAGTATGTCAATTTAAGAATATTTAGATAACTGAAATAACTTTTAGACTCTGTTGATGATAATTTAAATACCTCGCACTCATCTTTATACTCGCAAACTTTTGAAGCGTCATGTATGTTAATGTGAGAGTAGAGATATCTTGTTTGATGTGCGCACTTGCTTAGTGTTGGTGTCGAACGATCGAAGCGAGTGAATTAAGAGTGAGGATGTAGAATTATGTATGCGTAGCGAACTAGGTGGACTTTAAATATGTTACGAAGGAAGTGAAATGTAGAACGCGGCGTTTAAATAGCCAGCACTACGTAGTGCTCTCCGTATACGTAGTAGCAGTTTGGAAAGCGTTAATCGAGAAACGAATCAAATGCTTCCTTTTACATTCTATGAATGTAAATTTATTAACCAACTTAGTAAATATCTTTTCATCGATTCTGTGCAATAAAACACGTTTTTCTCTTATCACCGACAGATATCTTTTTTGATTTCAAGAAGTGATAACGATATAAGACAATACTTAAAATAAAAATAAAATAAAATAAAATTTATAAAGCAACTAGCAGCAAATGATAACGTTACTTGATTATATTCCAAACAATCTGATGCTGATTGCTAGAATATTGTTTTTTTGACAATCACACTAATGTATATTGTGCAAAAAGTTGCAGATCTTTATTCTATTCCTCTTGTTCTCTTTTGTCATTTTTACAGATCAGCCAGTTTATCTCTCGAAATAAATCGAATCGACATCCGTGTTATTTACACATCTGTGGAAGTGCGAAACATATAATAATTTTATAACATTTGATATAATAATAACACCAAAGAATATGATAACCTTAGGAGATGTACTTACTTGATTACACTTTATCTCGTTCTTCCGTAATATTCGGCAGTCAAAAATGCCACAGTTCAATTAAAGTCAACTACAAGTCTTACTTTTTTACAGTCATTGTACAGCTGCAGTAATCCATAAAATTAAGAATTTTGCGCGAAAAACGCAATCGATTGCAATGCGATTGAAATCTGTAAAGCTTGCCGATTAGTAAGAAAATATTTTACAATATTCCCATATTTGCGCGCAAGACGATAATAATTGCGAAAACTACGGGAGCAAGTCTAATGTAGTTCCGCTTTGCATCGCGCGGAACAGACACTATTCGAATATATTGAACCGCACGATATTTCGATACTCGAGATATCGAATCGATGCGCGCGCGTCAAAGCGTATATACATAGCACAGAACAGAACCACTGATAATATCAAAGAGAAGCCCCGACAGCCCCATTAAAGAATGTGAAATCGTTTTGCCGTCCCGTAAGTCAGCGCAATGTCCACAGGTGGTGCACATCGGCAACTACGTACCCATGTACACGAGCGATTTGTCGTACGCCACAAGTGGACATGGTTCTATTCCGTGATATGTCCACAAAATGCCGTTCCATTCTGTGTAATGTGCACGAGTAACGCTATAAAAAAAAATTTCCTTTCTTGAAACATGATTTTCGCATTACTCGTACACAGTTACACATGTACATGCGTGTACTATATTTTTTAACCACGCCAGAAGCAGTACATGTTACTGCATCTGACAGTCTGCAGTCTGTGCAAAGTGAGACGGAAAAATATACACACACTTCTACATATAATATTATATATAAATAAATATAGTGTACATCCAAAAACCCTTATTATTTCTCTTACCTTCTACATACCTACCATCTCTAAATCTAAAAGAAATTGCCTCCAACACCGAAACCATACTAAACCTCAAAACAACTTCTCAAAGTAACGTCAACGAAACAGCGTTAGCTTCTTGCACAACCATTTACCATTACTGATCTCTACACTTCTCATTCGAAAAAAAGGAGAGATACGAAAAGTCACGCAGAAACAGGGAGAAACAACTATTTTAACTACAGAATAAAAATAAATTACATACGATTTTAATACAAGTTGATCTTAGCCATTAAGGCAGAGAACATCTAGGACTCAATGGCTTTCGTTAGGGAGAGACACGAAGAAACAAGAAAAGCATGCAACCAAAAAAAAAAAAGATACGGAGAGCCACGGGGAGATACAGAACGACAGCTATTTTAAATATACTTTAAAAGCCACTTATACGATTTTCATACACGTTTATCTTAGCTATTGAAATAAAGAACGTTTAGAACTCACTAGTTTTCGTTAGGAAAAAACACAGAGACAGAGAAAGCCATGGAAAAAGAAAAAGAAACACGAAGAGCCACAAAGAAACAAGGAGAGACAGCTATTATAAATGCAAGTTAAAAACAAAGATAAACATAATTTTATTACAAATTGATCTTAGCCATTGACGCAGAGAACGTCTAAGTCTCAACGCTTTTCGTTAAAGAGAAGCACGAAGACACAAGAAAAACCATGAGAAAAGACGAAGAAGCACGGAAAGTTACAAAAAATCAGGGAGAGACAGCTATATTTACTACACTTTAAAGAAATTAATTAAATTTGGCTTTTATACATGTTGATCTTAGCCATTGACGCAAAGAACGTCTAGATCTCAATGATTTCCGTTAAAGAAAGGCACGAAGACACAAAGAGAGCCAGGAGAAAAGATGAAGAAACACGGAGAGCCACGGGATATCAGAAAGAGACAGCTATTTTGAATACAATTTTAAAAAATCAATTAAATACGACATTTACACACGTTGATCTGAACCATTATCGCAGAGAACGTCTAGGTCTCAATGATTTTCGTTAAAGAAAAGCACGAAGACACAGGGAAAGCCATGAGAAAAGATAAAAAGGCACGGAGAGCCACGGAGAATCAGGGAGAGACAGCTATTTTTAATACAATTTTAAAAACTCAGATAAATAGCACTTTTAAACACGTTGATCCGAACCATTGACTCAGTGAACGTCTATGTCTCAATGATTTTTGTTGAAGAGAGGCACGAAGACACAGGGAAAACCCTGAGAAAAGATGAAGAGGCACGGAGAGTCACGGGATATCAGGGAGAGACAGCTATTTTTAATACAAGTTTAAAAACTCAGATAAATACGACTTTTAAACACGTTGATCCGAACCATTGACTCAGTGAACGTCTATGTCTCAACGCTTTTCGTTAAAGAAAGGCACGAGAAACATAAAGAAAGCCATGAGAAAAGATGAAGAGGCACGGAAAGCCACGAGATATCAGGGAGAGACAGCTATTTTTAATACAATTTTAAAAATTAATTAAGTACGACTTTTAAACATGTTGATCGTAGGCAGGGACGCA
>QVOB01023058.1:0-41372 GCA_014839585.1 Pseudomyrmex concolor
CTAATTTTAAAATATTGCGAAAAAATACTCCTCAGCCAGGAGTCGAACCTGGAATCTCCGGCTTTCCGGGCCGTCGCCTTCCCTGTTAGACCACCGAAGCACTTGGAGTACTCCTCGCAATATTCGTACATACTCGTATATCAAAGATAGACCTGATAGATTAATAATGCTTAAACTTTTTTTTATTTCAAAATGAACAAGTCTGACACATTTACATTAATCATTGCAGTGATTCATTGCTTTCAACTTGTGGATGAAATTTCTTAATATAGATATTTTTTAGATAAATATATTCTTATCTTTCTTTCTTTTTTTTTGCGGCCAGTCATTTATGTGAGTCATTTATATCTTGATGTGAATTGTCTTCATCATGTACAGAGTTTGCAAGTTTGCCGTAACGACGGATAATTTGTAACGTATCAGCAAGTCAACGAAAAGTTATTTGTGTCGGGAAAATTGAGACGGTGCGAAATGGCGCCGAAATTCCACAGCATCAACGAGTCGATAAGTCCACGACGCGTTTAATTAAGAACACAGCATTTTTCGATGTCGATCCTCGGTTATGACTCGGGATAGTGGCGAAATGCTTCAAGAGATTATCGCAGCGCGGTATTACCCGGTATTAAAGGTAAATGAGAGATAATTTGCCACTTCGGTCATACGCAGCTTCCGAGAACGTGTCTTTCCCTCTCGGATCTCGAACTTAGATTGAGCCGCGAGAAATTGCCTTAGAGCGATTCGAAAAGAACAAGTTTATTGCAGACACGCCGGCAATTACATCGTCCTTCTTATTTCCATCTTTTTTCTGTGTTTTCGTGACGTGCGTGAAATAGCTTCACTTAAGAGCGCCATACGATCGACCGGGAGATTAAATTCTGATGGTGATACAAACGTTTATCTCGCGAAATTTATACAATTAACGTCCTTCACAGTTTTTTTGCGATGTTTTTATAAATTTTGACATATGTTTAGCGACATTCCTCGTTCGCATTTTGTTTGTAAACATAGTTTTTATTATGATACATACTACAGTCAACTCTCCATATTTGCGCGAATTTGGGGCTGTAAGGGAAGAAGGTGCAAATATAGAATTACCTCTTCTTTGCCTCCAACTTAACCTAACCCTAACCTAGCGGAACTAGCGACACCATGAGCAGTTTGTTGCGTTGTGGAATAGAGCGCAGTAGAAGGGAAACTTATGTGTTAGTTTGAATATATGTGAAGGGGAACGCACAAATATCGAGTGCGCAAATATGCAGAGTTGACTGTATATGGAGAATAATCGTATTTTCTGAGGTTTTATACTTGCAATTTTATTTTGATAATTTTATTTATTAGGTAATACATTTATAAAATAGAAAAGAGATTGAAAATCTTTTTTTCGGACTGTAAAAACAACAAATTGTTTCAAGCAGAACTTATTTTCTGCTCTATTTTTACTGTCTCGCGGATGGATCGCTTCTTATATCGAAGCGTCATATTTGCACACGAGAAGCTCGTGCGCGAGTGAAGTGCCGAGAGTTCACGAAAACGGGGTCGACTTCACTTGTTCCCGATCCGCTCCTTTGTTCCGTTCGGTTCGTTATGGCCGCTTGATGAATGATTATTCAATGTCGAATTATAAACAAGGCGTCCTATTTACATGCTCGGTGGTAGCCAACGGGAGCGGATGCACTTTCATCGAACCCGTTTCGCCGTCACCCGAGATATTCTCTCTCTCTCTCTCTCTCTCTCTCTGACGGAAACCACGAGCTGCGAACTAAACCGGTAAGCACTATGCGAATCCACCTTGGAGTGAGCCCCGCCCTCATCCCACCGCTGGCATCATCACCTGCCTTCGCCAGTTTCTGTTCGCGACGCTGCTATTGAGAATCAGACGATCTCAAGCACCGTTGACCTGATTCCGCGCTAACGTCGTTCCAGTATTACTTACAGTCACTTCCGTTCGCTATTGTCCACCAAAACATCGACGTCTCGCGTAACCAGTTACCCCAGGATATAATCGAAACTCCAGACAAATAACTTGCCGTAAGCGCACTCGCTCTCGCCGATGTGCATAAGATTAATTAGTTGATCGTGAAATGTTTTGTCTTTTGTAAATATGCGTATTTCGTTGTTAAATGTGTGTAAATTCGTTTTAAACCGCATTCGTGTATTTATTCCTGCATTGTCGGTACTTGTCGGATATAAGATATATATGTATAACGCGTGCAAACACACATACACACACACACATATACATCGCGCAAATTATTACGTTAAATGTTACTTCTCTGGATAAGGGTTTGAATTATTCGTCGGTAGATGCAGCTTTGCGGGGCTACATGTGTAACGAGCGCGGAGTTTGCAAGCCTTACACCCGGCAGAACCAGGTGGTGCGCGAATTACCGGCATAAATACATTAGATCCCGAGAGTCCCTTATTAATCCATAAATTAATTCCCTTGAACGATGGCGTCCTTGGTGTTCGCCCCGGAGGCCTCGGACCGGGGCTCTCGTAATCTCGCTCCGTAAGTCTCTGGATAACTCGCCGGTATATCAGCCACGTGTGTCATCTATGCATCCTTGGATTTTGTCGGACTCGCTCGACCCGAGGAAACATCAAAGGCGGGCGAATTTTATCGTGAAATCTGTTGAATTCCCATGCCGTGTGCCACGCATGGTCAGAAGGTGGTCTGCATATATAGATAACGCAGGCAATTTATTACTATAGCACACCTATAGCCGATAATTGCATTTTCAGACCATTTTACTAAAACGCTCGTCTCCAGCGCCTCTCTGTCTCGACGGGAAGAGCTTTAACGCTCTCTCTGCCGGCGAAAACGGAGGACGAGACACGCGGAGGTCGCGGAGAGAGGTCGAGTAACTGCATTAACCTTTCTGCCACCCCGCAGAGAAACGGCGAGAGTCGGAAGAGTAGCTGTGATAGAACGCGATGGAGAGAGAGAGAGAGAGAGAGAGAGAACACGAAAGAAAACGAGACTGGGGTGTCGCTCGAACACGGGCGTCACTCCTGTCACGTCCACGCTTAATTATGTTCAATGATTTTGAACAGCAGGCCTAAACGAATCTCAAACCTGATTTTCGTGCTCGACGTGTTTTTCTTCGCAGCCCGACTGTTCCATCCTATTCTCGTCTCTTTAAATCTTTTTGGTGTCAACTCGCTAATCTTCATCGCGCGCAAAATTTCCACGTAGAGATTATATTTCGCTTCAATATTTTGATCTATGCGCATGTTACATACGCGCAAAGAAAAATACAATAATTTGTAACGATTGTTACGAGCAACGATTCAAGAGCAACCACAATGATCGCCGTGTACCGGAGAGAGTAAACAGACAATTTTTCGGAAGCATTGTTGCAAATGACTCCATTCATTGCGTGAATACTATTGGGGAGGGGAGCATGCATAATTCATCATATATAGGTAAAATCGGGCTAAAATGCAACGTTGAATGGAGGTTCAACGAAGCTTGGCTCGTCGGGAAAGTGTGCGGCAGCGGCGCTTCAATTGACAGCGCGGAGTTACGATGATGCATGACGCGTACAAAACTAAAACCTCGAATTAAAATTCAAATGATAAGTTCACACAGACTGCGGTTTTTATATATACATATTTTATATGTATTCCACGAGAGACTTACGGCGATGACAGCGACTGGATATTGTAAGTGTACCAGACACACGCGAATGTTTTATGAAAATTCAAGACCCGACCGTCCGCCGTCGACGGAACTTCCGTTGAATTTTCTTGAAGCGATGTTCCGTGGTTTTGGGCTCGCATATAAAGAATATTGAATTTCTATGATAGAGCGCGCACATGGTACCAAGATATCCCGAAAAAAATTACGCGTCTAAAGTATTTCATATTGATGTATCTATTATACTTTTGCAAAAAAATTAAAAACTATCAATTAAACGATTAATAAATTTGTAAAAAGTAAATATAAAATTTTAGAAATAGTTTCTCTTTCTCGCGAAGGTTTACTCTGGAAATGAATTATTTAATTATTTAAACATAAAAACGCGAAAATGATATCATTAGCATACAAAAAAAAAAAAAAAAAAAAAAAAAAAAGTGATGAACAAAAAAACATAAAATACGCTTATAAAAGAACAGAAAGGAAATAAAGCGAAGAAATTGACTCGAAGAAACAAAAAGTGAGAAATTAAAATTATATTTGAATTACGTGTGATAGAAATGATGCGACATGAGTTCAGAGATTCGCAATCTTGAAATAGTCGTTTATAATGCGTACATGCATGAAGAAATACACGAAAGTATTTTCTCATGCAACTACGTCATGCGGTCGGAATACAATTAATCCGACGGGACTTACTTTCGCGTTGGCGACGCAGGAAAATCGAGAACGAAATTTCGGCCGCTACCGCGTTGGATTTTATCGGGCTCGCGGTTTTATGTCGCGACCGCAACATCCCGGTGTTTCGTCTATCACGCCCTCGCGCATGGTTTTGCGGCATCGAATTATTAACCGCAGTCGTGATGATTGCCGCTTGTTTTGCACGGCCTGGAGATCGGCCGAGTGTATCGTGGTTACGATGAAATTGCGGAGAGAACAGAATAAAAATTCCAATACGTTCGCGCGAATAGACGCGAGCGACCGTCGAAGTTGTAATTGAAGGGGATTGAAGTTTCGCGATTCCTCCATGACTAAGTAGATCGGTTCAATAAAGGATAAGTGATAAACGAGCTTGGATGGTGTTGAAAGGAGCGTTAGATAAATTGAACACGCGGTTTTTTTGTATATCTACGATATCCTCGGAAACGTAGCTGTTAGAAAAGCATATACGGCACGCGATGCTTTGATAAAATAACCGTTAAACTGTTCCTTATTAAGTCTCGTTATGTTAAAAGTTTTAAAGACCCCCGGCTTGCTAAATCCGTTACTATACACAAAGCGCCGTGGCTGAAGATAATTCTTTTTTCTTTCTCCGCAAGCGGCGTAAAGTACGACGATCCGTAAGAAGAGCGTACAGCAGCGCGATGGGCTGCGAATTAGCTGCTTAAACCGCACCGGGGGCTCTTCCTCTCATCCGGCTCTCTGAATTTAATTACAATTAATAATCTCCCGCCTCTCTCTCTCTCTCTCGGCGTCATAGGAACGATTCCAAGGTGATACCTTGGGAACCCGCGTACGGCGCCGGATTACTTTACGCTCCGCTGGGACTTCAGAAGCGTGTCTAAGCGGGTCGGCCGCTCTTTCTGCTCGCCGCGTCCCCGGATTCTGATTAGCAGCCGCGCTATCGCTTGAAGACTTTTTCTCGGGAGAGCCGTGAAACGGATGGCCTTACCGCGTGTAACGACACGATTACAATCTCGATCGTGATTGCGACGAGAATTATGCAATTTTCTCTTTTCTTTCTTCCCTCTCTTTTTCTTTTGAGCGCACGTTGCAGATCTGGATATTACTACAAATTTCGGTATGTATTAGAAGCTGCGTGATAAATCGCTTTATCCTCTCCGGAAATTGCTGTATACGCTCCCGCGGAATCTTTGCTCCGTAGCAAAATCCGTGGCATTCGGTAATTATCGGTAGGATCAAATCTAATTACTCTCATCCGCTTCGGTTATGTAATACGTTTCTGCGACGCATTTATCGATAGGGAGGAAGGGAGGGACGATTATGGTTCTCCTGTACCGATACGATCATACCGATGCATTTTGCAGCGCGCATAATGCCGCGCACCTACAAACGCGTCAATATAAAGCTGTGTGATTTCGCAATATCACTTTACGCGGATACATATTGATGGTAATAAGCGATGCCGCGTAAAGCGCACGATGACGCTCGCGTCGAGATTTCACTGCTTAATGAGAAGTTACGAGTGCTCTCTCTGTGAGGAAGGGAATCGAATCGGACAGCGTGTGCGATCAACGAGCATATATTCATCGCTGACTGATCCTTTTCCAAAGATACGCCGATAAACACCTGCAATGTGTAGTAACCTTCGATTCGCACGAAGACGGATCAGCCTTGTCGCAATCATTAAGCCAGTGGTGGTGCCCAAGCTAATCCGATCTGTACGCAGCGCGTGTATTTCAATTATTCTAAATCACAAGTACCCGTCACACACGTAAAAAAAAAAAAAAAAAAAGAATAAATGTTCACTCTTATTGCATTACACACTATATACCCGCGATAATGCTCGCGACTGCTTTTCTCTTTTTCTTTCTTTTTCCATCTATATGCGAGTTGACGATCCACGTATATACATACATATACATACATATATATGTATAATATACATATGTATATACACACATATGTATACCTACAGGTATGTACGTTCCATCTGCCAGCATCTCGCGTTTCTCTTCCGGAAATAAGACGAGATTGCGATTCGAGGAATCTCATATAGCCACGTGACTGACAATAAGGACCCGGAGACTCGTTGATCCTGAACTCAATACATGCGCCGTTATAAGCATCATCGCGATATGCGACGCGCGGGGATATTCTCATTAAGGGACCCATACGTCAAGCAATGTAATCACATTTATTGCGCGTTTACTGCGGGAATTACACACACACACACACACACACACACTTTCAAATTATACCGCGGAGCGATGGCGAGAAGCAGAAAACGGGAATTTATCTCGTTTTTTGTTCTCGAGACAGCATCCGCTTTACGTTTTGCCAGAGAGAAGAAAACTCTGACTCGCTTTCTCTCTTATGTTTCGCATGTAGCATGCTTGCTACTCGCAAGCACTGTGTAGCGCACAGTTCGTCTCAAGCGCGCGCAATTTTACGCCCATTACAATTTAACACGCTCGTCGTCGCGGCCGGGCACGTGCACCGATGTACAAGTGCACGTCGGTTTTATAGCGACACCGGGCATTAAACGTTGCTACATGCACCGGCGGAGCATCGTAACTTCAACTTGGATACATCCGCAACAATGCGCTCGTGCGCTTCATGATAAATTGCACGGAGATAAAAGACACACGCGCGCGCGCTTGTTTCGAAAACATTTTCTTTTTAATATTTTCGAAAAAAAAAAAGAAAAACACGTTTGTGGAGAACAAACTTTTTTGTCGGAATTGCGTTCGCGCAAACGTGAGAGACTAATGAAAGTATCAGACGTCGGTTTAATCGTTAATACACGGGAGCTGAATATGTAATATTAAGTGGGCGCTCGAGAGTAAGAGGAAAACGAAGTCGCAATTATACTTATCTTTGTAACTAATTATGCGAGCGAGGATACTTATCGCGAATGAGATTACGCATATTAAATAAGCGCATGCCGTTTCACTCTCTTTGAAATTTCACGGTAGACGAGAAACTTTATCTCATTTCTCTTATTCTCTCATCTCTCTTTCTCTTCTACGACTTGGATGCCGTCGTTCCGAGTGTGCTGTTAGCGATTACGCGGTAGTATAACGGGGTGACTGCTGCTTTTTCCGTACTGGCAGTAATATAACGATTAATTACGTTTACCTAGACGAAACGGAGAGAAACGAGGGAGAATCCATTAATGCGCGCGCCGTGTCTGCTATCAGAAAATGTTGAAAGATTAAGTGCGCGCTATATGCGATTTAAAAACTTTTCCCGAGCGTCGTAGTTTTCTTCGCGTGTTTCTTCTTCTCGCTCGCGCAATATCGTATATAAAACAATAATAAGCAGAGATCAAGAAAAGAATTTAATTACTGACGGATGTTGGGAGAGAGAGAGAGAGAAAAGAAGGTGATAAATCTTCTCGTGCACATGATAATAACATATACTCGGGGAGTGTACGTATTACGTATATTGCAACGGAAGAATATGCCGCGTTATACGTTTCTGCAAGGAGTAAATTGATAGATTACGCCGCGCCAATGACTGGCTCTCTCCTCTTCATATAAACAAGACGTTAGCCGCGCCAACAGCTGGATAATGGCGTTCCATCTGTATCGACCACAGTCGTCGTATATCCGCGCGAGTCAAAAAGAAATCCCCACGAGGGTGAGGAGAGAAGGTTAATGCGAAAATAACAAATCGGGGGATGAATCATACTCGAGCTTGACTACTGCCCTTGGGCACGTGAGGGAAAAGGACGATGAGAGGTAGGAGTCAGGGTATTTTTTCGAGAGGCGTTCCATTCGTGTTACGAATTCTGTCTAAATTGCTTTTTTTCTCGGGGAGAATGCGATATATGTATCTCTTAATAATATTATTTATTCAAAATAATTGGCTGGGTCAAAACGCGCGAAGTAATTCCGCGCGACAGAGAACAATGCGTGATCTCAACTAATCTATTCTGATTAACAAATTCTTAATTTCTATTTCGAGTTGACAAAGTTTGTGCGATTTACGTCGATGCTTTTAATATTAAAAAAAAAAAAAAGATGATATCGAGATAGTTATGAAAGCGAATCGAGCACAAATATTCCAACTTTCCTGCGATTATCGCCGGCAGATATAAAAGAAACCCGTTTGGCGTCACGGAGACGCGCAATGAATTCCATATACACGAGATATCGCTTTTATCAGTCAATCGACAGGACATCTCGTTCGCCGCGAAACGCCGGCAAACAGGAACGAACGTCTATTACGGACGGGCTCCGTTATGCAGACCGCGTTTTACCGCATCATTAACGAATTATACGAGACAACGATAAAGGCGAAATAAACTTGGCTGTATAAAGAGATTTATGATATTCGCGATACGGGAGCGAGATAACACAGACGTGTGGAAGACGACTGACTTTTCATTGTATTATTATTATTATAGTTTGGGCGCGTCACCGATAAGTTTACGACCTCTGTTGACTGCGCGCTCTCTTCTGATTCGCTTCCGCAATAGTGACGCCGTGAGAGACGTAAACGTCGCTCTCGCTTCTTTCGCGGAGCTGTTATCGCGTCATTTAAGATTGCGAGGAATTCGCGGTTTCTTCTCAGGGAAAGACGCGCCGAAGACGCCGTTGCAGCGACACGCTTGATGGCGGACGATGATTTATTGGCCTGTGCCTCGTCAGCCGAGATATTCCATTTTCTTGTTCCTCCGCGAGGAGGAAATCTGCGAGCTACTTTTGCTATCGGACGAAGTGACCGTAATTTTTCATGGCCATTTCGACGATCTTTTTATTGCTCTCGCGCTTCTATATATATAAGATATTAGATCGACTAACAGTATTTTCTCGTTTTTCATATTGTATAATATAATATCGCGTTTTTTTTTTTATATTCATTCAGAGAAATATTTCTCGACGAAACGCGTGAGGTAATGCAGCGAAAGAAAGTTACACTCTATGTAAAACATATAATAACTACATGTACGGGAGAAAATGTGTGTCAACAAATTTACATCACTTTTGGGAAACGAATTTTGTATAATTATAACTTTATTTTTATGCAAAAATCATGCGTCTCTTCATCGCGCGTTCCATGCATAAAATTTGCACAGAGAGCGAGTTGTGGTTGTAATTACACGCACTTATAATCGCGAACACGCGGCCGGTCGTGCAATAACAAATTTTGTTTTTTTTCCCCGCGAGGCAATCGGTCGAAAAGCTCGTTTTCAAGAAGCACGGACGGGATCTTTGAGAGTTTTTTATATCGGAACGTAAACAAAAGGACAAATGTATCGGTCGGGAAGTACGAGTGTACGCTTTAATATTTTTAAAGTATCTCCCGGCAGAAGATTTTCTTTTTCACTAACGAAGCGGCATCACAGAGCGATAAGTCGAAAAGCGGAAATAAGATGCTCCGACGAAGAAAGCCTTGGCGAGGATCGGCACGAAGAAAAGAACGAGGAAAGTGATAGAAGTTGGCTGGAGAGAAGGAGGAGAGCATCGAGTTCGAGGGACGGAAACAAAGAGAGGTTTATACGGAGCAAATTAATCGGATTAATTTACGGTCTAATGGTGCATTGGCTAATATAAATGCGTTGCACAATGATAGGATTCCATCCCCTTTATCTACAGATTCTTTTTACTGCGTTCACTCTATTGTTCTCGCTTCGAGAAGTCTCGATCTTTTCTGTAACGATTTAATTAGGAATCTTATCGTATAAAATAGGTTTGTCATTTCTGTCACGATTGTGTGATTTATGCGCGAGAACGTCGATGTGAAATTTTCATTATTTATACATCTGAATAATTGCAAGCACAGGAACGCGCAGTAAAGATTTGTATTTGCGCGAAGAAACGTTTTGAGATTTAGCAACGCAAAGCTTTGCTATTATTGAGCATGAAAATAGTGTGAAGAAATAACGAACGTGAACAAAATTATTCATTTATGCTAACGATCTTCTGACAAGTTGATAAATAACGTGAGAAGATTAATCAACCATCTACCAATCTTCATTTGAAATAATTATAGGTAAATGCAAGAAGAGTAATGTTTGCCGCGTCAGTCGCCAAATTCAATTCATATTTTATTACTTCTCGTATAGAATGCTACAAGAGAAGTCTGATAGCGCTGTGCTATATGTTATAAAAGCTTTTTCAAAATAAATCTTGTAGAGCGCAATGTGACTTTTGTACTTTGCGGTATGACCGTCGCGCGCGCATTTAAAATGAGCGCTCATTCCTCATTGTTTAATACCCTTTTATTTTCCGCGTCGTATAACGCGCGCAAGGGCTACTATTTCTGGATCAACGGCGCGGCATTGCTAAAAGAAGAATAGCCAATAATACTCTTTCATTAAGCCGCGAGCTAGGATTACCGCTTCTATTGAGACCAGGCACTGAAGCAATCAAATTATATTCCCAATACAATCAGCTTTGGGAAAAAGAAGAGAGAGAGAAAGAGAAAGAGAGAGAGAGAAGAATCGGTTGCGTACGGAAGTGAGAAGGGACCGGATACAAACACAGGCAAAGAGGATACGATATATGACAGTTAAATCCGTCGAACTCGCAATATACCGTCGTGATCCTTGAATGGCGATAACTCGGCGTTTTTGACACTGTAGAAGAATTATACATTTTTTTGTGATACGCACTTTTTTTATCTTTTCTCCGTTAATTTAATAATATAATGTATATATTTTCGTTTATGTCGTGATCCTGCGTTTCTCGTGATCGAGCGAGAGAAACCAGAGATATTTATCGCTTTGTTTTATTTACAAATTAATCTCTGTTTACGCACATCTCTCAATTTCACTCATTAGCAAAAGAATGTGCAATTAAGGCTCGCCACGTGGTCGCAAATAAATTCCACTTCTTCCGCACTTTTCTATTCGCTCGGTTATTTTTTGCGCCGTTGACTGCGTAGTAATTCTCCAGTGGAACTGGAAGAATTGGAACCGTAATTATTTTTCTTTTCGCGATATACACTAGAATTTCTCCGTTCAAACCAGCTCGGCAAAAAGACGCGCAGTGTCGGTTTATCTCTGCTTTTGCCGCATGTTTCTTCTTGTTCGCCGCGAAACGAAAGACGGAAGAAGAGTGAAGAGCCCATCGAAAGGAAAATAGTGGAAAACACGTGGTATAATACGTGCCAGTAGCAATACGTGCGTAATGACCGAGATAAATAGCGCTGCTAGAAGTCGGGAAGATTAATTGTTTAAATTGTGAATTTATTTTCGCCGTACACACACACACAGACACACGGGATGTACAGAAATTCCATTTCGACGATATGCGCGCATCGCGGTTATTTCGTATGTTTGATCGAGGAGAGCAACTTTTACTCGCGAAAGGTAGAGCAGGTGTTCCGAGACAAATGGCCTCCGAACGAAATTTCCCGCAGTGAAAATTAACAACCCGTCAGTGCGAAACTAAATGTTTCGTATGGAAACTGTGCGCGAAACTGCGCGATGATTCAGAACCTGGTTACGTGCTTGTCGATAACCGCATGATTTGTTCTTATCTTCGGCAAACCATTTTGTGATTTAACGAACAATTAATAATTTTCAGATCTAATTGTAGCAAATATATTATATCGCGTACGCGTGTGCACACGCGTATTAAAAATATTATAAATAGTAAGAATATTAATTATATATTAATAATATTAATAATTGTAAATAGATAAGAGAGAACATTATATTATTGCACAAAGAAACTCCGATGTATTTTCGAATATGTCGTAACGGTGTCTGCTTAACAGTTTAACATTAAAGATCCTCGAAGCGTTGATTAAGTGTCGCTTTTGCCGAACGATGAAAATTCATCTGCCGTCGCGATGTTGATGTCGTCGAGTTGCAGAGAATTGTCGTAAAATCGCATCATCGAACCAGTAAGCGCGATGTGCCAAGTAATTCAGTTATCACGCAGTTGTTCGCCGTGCGGTACGCGCTCTGTCTCTCTCTCTCTCTCTCTCTCTCTCTCTCGCTCGTCGCCCCTTTTGCGTTGCGCTCTGTGCGCTACCTCCCTTTCCGCTTGGTTCTCTTTGGCGCACTCCTAGCGACGCGTGTACTTGCCCATTATAGCTAAAAGCGTAGCACACTCGATTATCACGTCGTCGTGGGTGGCTTAAAACCGGGAACGTTACAGACCTTTGACAGCGTTAAGAGCCCCATCGGTGGTTTTAAGCGCGGCTGAAATACCCGCGATCGTGGCGAAAATGGCGGAACGCGTAATCATAGGCACGCCAGAATAATCGCCGAAGAAAACGAAGGAAGAGTGCACTACGGCCGGGAAGAATTATTGGTATTGATCTGAACTTTCGCGGCGATCGTGTTGGCGGAGAGTGCGGGACGAAACTCGAGTGCGCGCGGGGCAGATTGAGTTACGAAATTCGCGAACAAAACGAGAAAAAGGTGGGAAATGTGAGTAAATATTGCAGGGATTTTTGCGCGAAAACATTTTTGCAGTCTCTCACGGGCGGAAATTAAAAAAGTTCCAGCGCGAAGAGCGGATAAAGCGAGTGCTCGTGAATGAACTAAGGTTCACAAAAGCGCGTAGAACTGTGACACTGGAAATATTGGCGACTACTTTAACTGTAGTGATTCCCCGGCGTGACGTCAAGTTCCGCTAATAAATTTTACAATATGAGCAAAAATAAAATGTGTAATAAATAATAATAATTAATAAATCCGAGAAAAAAATGCGCGTCTCGGACACTGCGCACCTGTTTGTATTATTCGATAAAATTGTTTGTAGAGAAAGGGAGTTTTTAATCACGTCCGTTCTTTAAATAAGATCAAACAGAAAGATCTGCCCCTTTCGAAAGGTTTCTCACACCCCTGGTTCATTAGTGAAAAAGCCAGTCCGCCCCAAATCGAACGACGCAACCCTCCGACTGGGGACGCGGAATTGTATAACGATGCCGCATGCTTCTTCGAGATACAACAAAGTTTTTGTTTGCGTAAATCGCAAGAACTTATGCTGACCTTTCTTAATAATCGCAATATCACAGAGAGATAAAATTGCAGTGAAGGAAAAAAACATTAATAAGAAAATAATATTCAATCCTGGAAGAGTACCAAGAGAAGAAAGTATCAAAATGTATCAAAATAGAGAGAGACTGCTCTTATATAATATATATTTTATTTATTTTACCGTGTGATAAACAAAGATTTATTTTATTACACACTCGAGCAGAACACGGATCGATGCAAATGTGTTTATAAGAACGCAAAGGTCTTCAATCTCTCGCACAGTTTCTTCATTTGTTATCGACTACTTCATCACGAACTACGGAGGTTGTTACATCGGGAGCGTGACGAGATGGCTTTTAGAAACTTCAAAGGGTTTCGAGCGAAGACCGCCCATTCGCCGTCTCGCTCTGCCGTGATAAACGTACACGATCACAGTTCGAAACCATCGAACTACCGGGTGTCTGGCCGATTGTCCGCGTTTCTGAGTGAAATTGTCGGTAGGTGGAATGTCTTAGTCAACCATCGGCCACTCGTGAGCCTTCACAAAGGCTCCTTCGTCGTCGTCCGCAGACGGCGGATAGCGGTGATCGGGTGTTCCCGCCGTAGTTTCCAACGTAATCGTGCTAACGAGCTCGGGAACCGCCTTTTCTCTTCCTCCGTTTTCCGCGAAATAAAAGATCTCTAGGAGAAGCTCGTCGTTCGAAGACACGCCAGCACGGTGATCGCGAGGCGTTGCACATAGCCCCGCTTCGCGGAGGAGGATGCCTCTCTGTGATTCCGTTAATGGGACCCGCGTGTTCTTAGAACAAAGCTGATCATTTCCCGTCGACGAACGCTTCAAGCGATTGAATGCGAACGATAGAAACAGTAGCTTCAAACCGATCGATTGAAACATTCGCTTATGGGTTAACTATGTCTACGTTGATGATATGCACATATAAATAAATATAAATATATATTTATAAATATAAACATATATTTTCTATAAAAGACAGTTTCGTACGCTATCGTAACATATGTACGGAGTGGCTCGAAAAAATCGAGCGTGGCAAAACCGGCCACTAGTCTTGTTTGGCACTTTCAGACATAAAGGTCTTCCTTTTGACCGTCCAAAATCTAGATTATAAATATTGATCCTGGAGCGCGTACTTCAGTCTCGAGTGCACTCAAGGACTCTCTCTCTTGTCCGGTATTTCTATATACCGAGTCGAGTCGAGGGGGATTCTTCGTGGCAAAATTGAAATCGGAGAGGTTCCTCGTGCCCACTCTAGCAGAAAGAAGAATCAGAGTCGTACGAGCAAATTAAAAACTTGGACTATCTGGTTTCAGCAAGTCAAACGATCTCTCTACGCGGAGACGTCACTCCCTTCCCGATCGTCCCCGCGCACGAGGGTTGCGTTTAATAACATGTACATACACCGGAGAAGAGTACCGTTCAACCAACTGTTGAATCGTATATATATAGCGCGATACATGTAATAATAATAAGAAAAAAAAAACACTTCGAAAAAAAGTTAAACATACGAAAGTTTCATGAAGTGCGGACACGGATCTTTTAGTATGCAATATTCCGCAGATTTGAATATTATTAGACCTTTTCTGTAGGATATCGGAAAGTACTCAAGAGCGAGGAAAGTGAAGATGATGAAGGGCGTTGTGGGAGTTTGCTAATACCAAGGTCGAAGGAGCCAGGCTTAGCCGAAGACCGCCGTCGGGTTTTAGGCTTTTCGTCCCCCTGGCGCGTCTTCGTGGCTTCTAAACCGGTTTAACCGAGCTCTCGTTAACTTCGTTACCGCTAATGCCTGTTGCAATGTGGCTAAGTGGCCATTGCTGCTCTGGGCGTTCTGTGCCCCGAGGCTTTCCGATCCTTCTCCAATTACTTTACTACCGTCGAAGTCGCGATTTCATTAATCAATTAACACGAGTTACAAATTTATCAGCGAAACCGTCTGTAAGCCAGCGTAATAATTAGATATATTATACTTGGGGAAGAAAGAAACGTCTTTCTGTGACACATCATCTCCGTAGTGCTTAAAAATAATTTACAATTGCGATCTTATTAATCTGTTTTTTACGTACAATCAATTTTGTGCGAGAAAGTTGTTTTGCATTTTATTTTTTCTTCCCGCTAATGACAGATTCTAATAATATTTTGATTGCTTATCGTGAGATAATTCACGAAAATATAAACATTCAACTTAAAGCGGAGTTTAAGGGATCGCTCGTAGAAATCGTTTTCCGATAGAGTTAGTGACACGCTCTTTCTTGCTCTCTCTCCTCTGTGTGTGCATAACAGTATTCGAACATAACGCTCGTCGATAAGTCTCGCAGGCCGTATAAGCGGCCAAAGGAATGTCCAGTTACGTGTACTACCTACTATCGGAATCGTTAAAGCAAGAGACGGAGACAGCTGAGCCCGGGGGTGGCTTTGAGGGCATCGCGCAAATTACAGATCCAAGGACGAGCGTCCTAGAAATGCCGCCTTTGCGTAAAGCCGAACTGATTGAGTGAGACGTTTTAGTATGCCATGAGTGCATCGCCGCTCGAAAGCACACTCAAGACCTGAGAAACCGAGAACGTCGTTGAGAGAGGAGAAAGGGGCGAGGGAGGAGAAGGAGGGAGGGGGTAGAATACCGGTGGGAAATTCTGAAGATGGTACTTCGATTTTCTCTTCATTTGATCCCCTTTACCGTCCCGTTGTACGAACAGATGCATTATAATTAAGAGTAAATTTACCGTCGCCGCGCGCGCTTTAATCTCCGCATTTTATCACTTTGCCGTTTTCCGCGCATATATCGGATATGCCGAGCATTATGCAACTCATTTGCTTATTGCAAGATACTGTCGTTTGCTTATTACAAGAATCATTAACTTGATTATAACATTTGTATCCCTACGCATTTATATATAGTCGCAAATGATAATTTTAGTAACTTTTCGCGCGCGAAAGTAAGTTCGCACCGCACATCATTACCGCCTTCATACAACTTTCTAACTTGGTGCAGTCCGTTTGGATGTCTAGCAATGAAAAAAGGGAAGGCGTTCGGAAGGCGTGCAGATATTGCGCGCGGTAATGTCGTATACATAGTCGCGCTCGAGGTGCGAAACTTTTGATTTACGACGTACCCGACCGACCAATACCGCTGCAGCGACACAGTAGAAAAGTTTTCTGGAGACCAAGAACGCTCTATTAGTACCATTCGTTATTTTGTTTCCTCTCTCGGTTGTGCGAGCGCGCGCGCGCACGAGCACTCGCGTACAAGAAAAGCGCTGCGAGGGAAGCTCCCATCCGCGCAGTTTCTCCGCGCCAGAAAAGGAGGGGGAGAGAATCCCCTGGAAGGATATCCGCCGGCGGTTCCAAGAGACTCGGATAGTTTTTCGTCCCGGAAAACTGGTTATTGATACTGCAGCGCGAACTTCTCCCGGAACTTTCCTGCCCCGACGTTGGAGAGCGTTTCGCCCCCGGTGCTTTTCGAGCACGGGTGATAAAAACATATTTGCCCCCGAGCCCGATGTTAACAACCTTCGTCGTCATAACCGTAACGTTTGTCATTACTGTTCGCCGCGTTACATACACCGGAAAACTCGCTTTCTCGCTCGCTTCGATGAGACTTACGCTACACACGATCGGCTCGCAAGAACCTCGCGATTTATCAAGCGTTCCCTTAATTGCTCGTTCCGCGCCCGGTATTTCACGGCGAATCTTGGCGAGTCGCCATCAGCCATCGATTCGCTCCCCTCTTGGGCGCGCACGTCGGTTTATATTTAAAATCCTGTTAATCGGCGCGCGGGCTCTCCGTATTTTAAGACGCGTCTGTTGCGACCGTCAGTTTCTCGGCTGAGAGAACTCGCAATCTCCGGGGAGAGATCCGGGAAGCTTTCATCTTCATGAAAAAGAGACGTTGTATGCGATTTGAAATTTTAGATAATTAAAATTAAACGAGAATGTTTGTTTGACAATCATTTACAAAATAATACGCGATAATTAACATCGTTTACGCATCGCGCATCTATTTACGCGCTGTTAATGATTTTATTTTTGCATTTCTGTTGCAGGATCTAAGTGCTAACGGAATGGATACGTCAAGAAATCGAGTTAGAAGAATGGTCGGGCTGTTTTGGTTTGCTTTCTTTTTCGCAGGAGCCGTGGCCGCGGGCACTCTGGAGAAACTGCACGAAGGTGAGTAATTGCTTAATTCGCCGATCTCCGTTAAGATATATCTCTCTCTCTCTCTCTTTCTCTTTCTGTTTCAATTTCTAAATAAACATTTCCTCCTTGCGACTTCATTTTTCGAGTCGAAAGGAAGACAAGTTGTGCGATCACAGCATCACAAGAATCTCTTATCTACTTTTTCTTGAATTGCGAGAATATATCTATATACAGCGAAAAACGTTACTTCGCCGCGCTCTACGCCACTGACAGCGCGCGGGGGAATGCCTGATGATAAATTTCTATTTAATGTATTGGATATATTTTACCTTTGAGAAGATTCGTTATAGCGTAATAAACGAAAAAGGAGGAGTGACCGGTTTTTAGCGATTATATATTTTCCGAGCGTATTATTTTTCTGATAAATGGTCGGTATTTATTAACGCTCGATGCGGCTTAGAAGAGAGATGGAAAAAGATGTGAATTAATTATAACGGAATTAAACGAAACGGTCCGCGGGCATTATGCGGCATTGTGATAGATAAAGACTCCGACTGGAGTTGATGAATATTTATGATTTTAATGCGAGATATGTATTAATTAAGATTTTAAATTAAATATAAAGCGAGATATATATATATATATATATATATATATATATATATATATATATACACACACACGCACGCATAAAGAAATAACCGATATTTGTGAACACATATTATAGCACACATTATCCGGTAAAAACGCGTCAGAAATTATTTTAACGCGATGTTTTTGAGAAACGGCAATCGCGCCGCGGCATTAATGCGGCAAGAATGCGAGAGAAATGAACAACTCGCTGTTGTTAAGTGATTCTGATGCCGGTATTCTATCGATCGCTTGAATTTCCTGCCTCGCAACACACGAGCGAGCGGAGAGTTTGTAGAAACGGGGAGATAAACGTCTATCTCGCGCTGCCTGGTCTGAGAACGGGCAAACTGGTGCCGTGGCAAGGGGAACGATGGCGGCGGATAGAAGCGAAAACGAGAGAGGAGAGACGGACTCCGGAATATATCGGAGGCAGATAGGAGAGACGGAAGAGCCCGAGAACAAACGGGATGGAAGGGGGAGGAAGAAGAAGCGAGGTGGGAAAAACAGCGAGGCAGAGCGGAAGAGAAACGGCGAAAGAGAGAACGCGGAATGGAGTGGCACGAGAGAGCCGGTTGCGAGCGGACCGTCCGTTAGAAAGCTACTTTAAGGCATATTCATAATGTAGCCACTTGTCTTTGTTGCTCTCCGTGCCCTCTTCGCGCTCGCATTCGGACTCGTTATTCGGATTTCGCACCGCGAGCGAAAATGTGAGGAAGAGAGAATATAACGCCGACAACGATAGCGGCAACTGCGGGATACTGCGAGAGAAAGAGAGAGAGAGCGCGTGATTTAGTCGTAAATTCGATCTGCATAACTAGGTGTGAGTCATGAATAAAGTCATTCGTATTTCGGTATTAATCACGCTTCGCCACACAAAGCCGACCGCGCGCGCTCTCGTTTTCCGTCTCTCGGATGCTGCGCCATCGTTTTAACGAGCTATCGGAAATTCCGATCTTTCAGCCCCGCGCAGCGCGGCTGCGCTTGGACGCGTTTAATTACGTTTACCCAACTCGCGAAAATGCTCGCGCGACATAATAATGATTCACTCGACAGCTTAATCGTGCGCACGCTCTCTCTCTCTCTCTCTCTCTCTCTCTCTCTCTCTCTCTCTCTCTCTCTTACATAAAATGCAACAGGATTCGTCTCCTTCGATGTTTTTTGTCTTTTTGCGCACACATCTAGAATATTCCCGGCGACGATAACGTTTTTATTTTCTTTTTTTTCTTTCAGTAAGTGGTTGGATCGCAAATATAAAAAATGCAATGTTGATCGGAAAAATGGTCCTCATGTTACAAGCGAGTAAGCGAGCGGACTAAAGTGATTTTACGTAGTCTTTTCTAGAGAATTATCTATCGCGGTTACAGTAGGTAGAGATAAAGTATGTACCTACGTCTTCCGGCCGATAGATCTTCTTCCCTTTCCCTCCTCTTTACTTTCCTGCTCACGAGCGCAACGAGTTACCTATCTTTTCTCATCTTGCCGCCCATGCATCCGTCTCTCTCTCTCTCTCTCTCTCTCTCTCTCTCTTTTCTCTCTTGTGAGAGACCGCGAGTAAGCCGCGTTGCAACTTCCGATTGAATAAGCATCATTTCACTTCCGCTTCCGATGATGTAGCCTTTGATGTAATACGCCACTGTTCCTGCCCTGCTCTACATATTCTCCTTCGTACATCTGTCGTCTTTCTGCTGACCGTTGGCCTCGTTATCGTGCTGATATCATCGATCCGTTTTCTACATTTTTCTCCGCTTTTTCGATAATACACGTTTTACGGTTGAAATTTTATTCGAAAAACATACAAGTCCGAAAACAAAGTACGTAGATATTGAATTTCGATTGAGTTTGTGCGGTTTGTGCTTTTTTTCCCGAAATGTTACATACAAATGAACATAATACAAATGTCCGATTGTGTACATCGACCGTGTAAAAGTTGCAATAATTATTGCGTTATCAGATCGCCAATTATTGAAGAATCAAATTATTTATTATTTATTTTTCATAACAGAGACAGATAAATACGCCCCCTCTTTCTCTCTCTCTCTCTCTCTCTCTCTCTCTTTCTCTGCGTACAATACGGATATTATTCGAGCAGAAAAAGTGAGGAATAACTATAATTAGGTATATACGCGACAGAGCGAGGAGCGAGACATTGCGATTCATCACAAATGACATTCAATCTCTCTCTCTCTTTCTTTCTCTCTTTCTCTCTTCGTCGCGGGTGAGATAAGGCCGCGGTGCTTTTTTGCTTGCGAATACAAGCGCGCGTCCGGCCGCAGCTTTGTTTCTCTTTCGCGCGCTTCGCGGTTTCGCCGATTCCGCTTCCGGCTTCCGGTGAGTTTCCGCGTGGCGTTCCGTGAAAAATTGCATTCATCCGTCGACAGCGCGCAACGGCGCCTCCTCCTGATGACGTGAGACGCGACGGAATCTCTCGGAGAGAGAGAAAGAGACTCTTTCGCAATTTCGTGCAATCTCTGACGACGTAGTGTACCAATCTTTTTACTTCTTTCTTTTTTTCTATCTTTCGTACATACACATTTTTCGCGCCGATCCTATCCTTATCATCTTTTCTCGTTGATCTTTCTCTCGTTCTTCTTCTCTCGCTTGTCCTGTGTGTCTCGCTTTACTCTTTTTGCTCACCGAGGACTGTGTTTCCTCTCTCCGGACCAGATCACATCCATCATCCGAGGCAACCAAATCTCGGCATTTGTTGAGGTCTTCATTCTCCGCGGCTCCATGGCCGCAGTAGCTCCTTTCAACATCGATGAAGGTGGGATGGCTGCTGACAGGTCCGGCGTTTCATCGTTGTACATTCTCACGTCGGCACTCAATTTCGCCTTATTTGTGATAGTAGTCCGCATACTATCGCTTTCAAAAACGGTGCTTGTGCGGTTTTTTGTAAAAATACACCCGTGTATAAAAAATACACGACGGGATGACGTTTCGCTATCCGTGAAATCCCGTGACAACGAAAAAACGTCGAAACATAAAATGGCTCCAGCTGTATATTTGTTATTTAGCGATATCGCCAATCGATACATTGCGCTGACCGTATCAATGAATTGTTATAACAAAAACTCGACGTTTTCTCCCTTCTGTTTGCGATTCAAAACTGTCAGCTGTTTTTGTACGGAAAATAATGGAAATTTTCTGGTTAACGTAACGAGGGCGAGAGTTTATTACATTGGAATTTTTCGCGAAAAAAAGCTGTTTTCCGATTTAATCGCATTGATAGAGAGTTTTTTTTCCACGTCGTTACGCTACTGATTAGAAACTCGCGCTTGTGTCGGTAAGCCAAATCGCGTCTCTCAATTGCCTCGTTACACCGAGCTATTCCGGACACCTCAGTCCATAGATTAGATCAGGCCGGATGTAGCGGATTCGAACTGAATCTCGTGTTACGAAAGTCTGTTCGATTATCATGGTCTACAGAACTCAAAGCAACTTGGCATCTTTGTAATGTTCGGTGATTGTCTACGATACGTTATTAGAGAAAGTCCAATTACATACTTATCTCACTAGTGGCACGCTAATTATTCGATTATAAATACGTCGGGAATTAACTGGCAACTAGACAAATGACAGCTGGACGATGAAAATTTATATATAAATGATAAAAGAATTTGTCGCGGTATCACGTATAATATATTGATCTTTCTATTATTGGCAGTTACTGAAAGTTAATTAATGCTGAAGTGTTCGCAAGAAATAAACGGTAATAAAAATATTCCGATAATGCATTTATTTAATAAAGATAGAAATTGAGATAACGCCGATAACGATTTTTTTACTAATGTTATTAACATATTAAATTCGTCTCAAAAACGCGTGTCAGTTATAATAATCGAATTATAATAATAGAAAGTGGGTTAAAGCGCGAAAATATTGACTTTAACTTTCGTACTGTATCTGTCGTATATTCTCGAAGTAAGGGCGAAGAGAAAATCGATACGCGCGCGAACAAGTTGCAAGCTCGCCGCTAGCGCAAGCGAGCGATCCTTTAACGATCGATTATACAGCAGCAGGTCAACGTGCCAGCGATGTTACGTACGCGTTTTGCGCCATGGTTTTTCACGTGACGCGACGCAACGAGTCATCGGCATAATGAAGAAACTTGGCGCGAGGAAAGTAGTCGCCCCGGCGAAAAGAAGCGCGACGAGAAAGATTTCGGGCGAACTTTTCAGAGTCGCCGCATGACGACGCGGTACACGTTTTTCTCTTTCTCTTCTCCACCTCCTTCGCGTAATACAGACCAGTAAGATCGAGAAAAATAACGGACGAGGAGGATGGCGAAAAGTTTGAAAATTCGTTGAAGCGACGCCAGGATCGGCGTGGAGGACAAAGAGAACACGGAATGGCGGCCGAGGCACGTTTATCTTGCAGTTCTTGCGGCCTTCGCCGCTCGCGCGCGCTCACCCCTTATGGTCCTCGTATCCCTCTCGCTCTCGACTCCGTCGCAGCTACCGTTTGTTCTTTTGATTCTTTCCAGTCACTTCACCGCCATTGCCATTGCCCTGCCCGGCGTTGGCTTCCAAAGTAACCCCCGGGATCCTTGTGGAAAAGTTTGGTTATTTAATTTCCTACTGCGGTTCGCCAGCTCTCTTTCTCTTTCTCTCTCTCTTTCTCTGTCTCTTTCTCATACTACTTCCTTTTTTTATATCTCCCAGGACTTCTCGTTCTCACTATTCACTCTCCACGTTCCTCTCACTTTGCCGTCACTCATCCTACGAGGCCATTCACTCTTCTCTTCCGCCGTCGAGGGAACGACCGTTATTTCTTGTCGAGATCTTTGTTCGTAGTGCGGGATAACTTTACTCCGAGAAAAAAAAGATTTGTCGCGTGCGATCTCCACGCGCGATGGACAGATACAGTCTCGTTCCACCGAACATATTTCTTACACATAACTATGTAAATTTCCTTTATTTTATCCGGCAGTTGAATATCTCGGTCTTTTTTTTTTCGACTGATCGGCGGAGAGATTATACTCTTTTTTTCTTTCGTTCTATCTCCGCGCGGGAACAGCGCGCGAGTACAAGAAATTCAGTTAGAAAAATCTCTCGTGTAGATCGGACAGCGTTAATATCCAGTTATTCCTGAGTGTTTTTTTTTTTTTGGACGACTGTGTAGCGTCATCTTTTCCCGTCACCGTTATCCGATTTTTATTCGACCCGCTGTACAAACCCTGAACCTTGATCTCTCGATTGTGCCGTTGCAAGCATCGCGTTATCGAAACGAATCTTTTCGAGTAAGGGTCCGCCCGGAGCGTAGCATTCCCGGATATTCGCCATATACAACGACTCTCCATAGTTCGTTCGCAACAGCAACTGTGATGTCCCCGACGCGTGTGCGAGCGTGTATATATATGTGCGTAACACGCGCGCGTGGATATAGAAGCGCCGACGTATAATTCAGTTTTATCCTGAAACGACTCATTTATATGCGTTCGTTTGATTGAATCTCTCTCCCGCATGGCACCAACACTCTCTCATTCTCTCACCCCCCCTCTCTCTCTTTCTCTTTTGTTCGCATCCCCTTTACCGCGAATCTCTCTCAATCCTCCCCCGGTCTCCTACGAGGATCCCATCCCCGATGGTCGCCTCTTTTCGCTACGTGCGTTTCATTCTCCCTTTCTTTCTTTCTCTCGCTTCACCCTCGTCAACGCCAACGCGGTTAGCTGTTTCAATTTCCCCTTGCCGCACAAAACTGAAAGGCGTACCTGTCGTCTGTTCTGTTCTCGCAGTGGTACGTTCTTCCCGCGTATTTTGCTTCGCTCCCTTGATTCGCTATCGCGCGCGCGCTCTTGCCATTCCGCACGAACGCATCATCTGCCTACACATGATGCGTATCATTATTACGGACGTCCACAGTGAGTACTATTGTTGTCGACCGTAATCACGTGGACCGCGAATCGAGCTCGAGGTCGAATAATCGCGTGTGCGTTTGAGAAACACATCAACCGCATACCGAGGAAGCAGCGAAATTAGACGGGAATATGCAATCTCCGCGCGCATTTACATGTAAATTTCACGCAAATTTGAATAGTTTATAGAAAACGCGGGAACAATTTAAATATATAATTGCGAGTGATAATCGTTATAAAAAGAAAACAACAGTTCTGTGTATATGGCTTACAATTTTCAATTTTTATATCACCGTTTTTTTTTGTCGAGTAACGCTTCTGTCTGCGATTTTCGAGGTGGAAACGCGTGAAACACGAGCGATTATTGTACGGGAGAAAACTTGATGGGAGTTTGGGCATATAGAATGAATCTGTGTCTCTCTCTCTCTCTCCTCTCCTCTCCTCTCCTCTCCTCTCCTCTCTCTTTCCCCCCTCCCCCGTCGTCATATTTTGGGGTGTGCGCGTAATGCAATTATACCTTCGCCCTCCGGGCATCGGGTTCATGAATATCAACGCTCGTTTGATTTGTATAATGTCGAGTTATTGTTCCGGAATCGAAACATCGCAAAGGGACCGCCGCATTATTCCGGCTCGAGTGTCACCGAGATTCGGCGAGTGAAGATATTCGGGTATAAAATAATCTTTCTCTCCCCCTACTTACGTATTTATCTATGCAGGAATCTACTTCGCGCGCACGAAAGATAATAATTAGTCATTTACCATTTTGCTGAAAAATCGTATGGTGTACAATCTCGCAAAACAAAAAACGCTACGTAATCGGACACTTGTACAATTATCGTCCGCTTCGCTTTAATCAAGCGTCTCGATCTGAGCGATTAACCGACCCGCAGACACGATTAACGGCAATCATCCCTAGCGCGTAGATATACGGTGTAACCATACCGGGGGAATTAATAACGCCACATATAGTATGATATCGAATGCGCCTGCTGGTCGGTGGCGTTTGGTAACCATTTCGCAACGCCGCGGTCTAAATGCCAATAGGGAAAGCGGGAGGGCAATATTATCAGTGCACAGTGTGTGTGCGGTCGAACGTGTGCGGCCGCAAACATTTTTATTTTATTTCGAGGCGCGCACGCTTCCGCACGTTGTTGTTAAAAAAATTCTAGGTACTGAAAAATAAACCAGGAAAATAAACTTCAAATCAATCTGTACGCGCATGAAGCGTAATTGATTGACAAGAAGCATCAGACGGTGTGCGCGGGTATCATTAAATTTTCCAAGCGCGCGCAACACGCATCGAAAAGTTTTCTGAGCAAACTGGGAAATCTCCCGGCACAAAAGAAAGAGAGAGAGAGAGAGAGATCGCTATTTTATTGATATGTTTTAAACTTGCTGGAGAATTATAGACGCATCGATCTTCCTTGTCGGCCACTCGATACTCATTCGAGTCTGCATTCGGCATTCAATTGACAGTTCTAAAGCCCCCAAAGTTCCGCACCGGCGGGACGTATCGATCCGCCGCGCTCTCCTCTCCGCGAAAATGCTCTCTCTCTTTCTCTCTCTCTCTCTAGAGAACCGGGAGCCGTTTATTCCGGTTGCTTGCAGTCCAATGGCTGAATTAGCCGAACGGGTGAGACATCAAGAGGAGAGAGGGAAGACGGAAAGCAGTTTGAAGAGAGTATATGCGTGGATGGGACGATCCAACATTTCGGTCGAACGTCACACTGTAATCACTGGTAATGCGGCTCGCCGATGGAACGGCACCGACAATCAGCTATATAATTAGAGGCCTCGCCCACCAATTAAGCTGCATTCATCGAGCGAGCGCGACCACCGCGCGCGTAGAGTTTGCGCGAGAGCGTCCGATCGCGAAAAGAGTGCGACCGGTTAAGCGCGAGTTTAATGCGCGACGCAAGCAACGCTCGTTAACGTAATTGCGCAGATTATTTTGATGACGGGGACCGTATGGTGTCGAGACGCCGCATCTTCCGTGAAAAAATTACACGTATCACGTGTACGAGTCAATCGTGTATCTATAACGGTGTTCGATAATAATTATTAATCGATAATAATTAATCGAATAATAATTATTATATCGATAGCCAAATGTTCGGGTGTATCGCACGCGCGCTATCTAACACCGATCGCGGTCACACGCGTTTAATTCGAAACTTTGCGGCTTGGTGCATTATTCTCTTCTGAAGCGGAAGATAAAAATCGCGCGATATGAGAGATTTCACACATCGCCGCGCGACGTATTGTCGTGACAATTCCGCTTCCTGAAACGAAATCCATTTGCGGAACTAACGCGACTAATATCTCAACGTCGATCGAAGTCACTATCAGACGGGAGCGATACGCGCGCGTAACAACTCGCTCGAAATACACACGCGTGGGGTTCTCTTCCTCCGTCCCCTCGTTTTTCCGACTCATCCGGAGATACACACTCGCCCGAATCGTTTCGCAATCGCGTCGCGCAATCTCGCGTATCTCCGGCACGGGGATCTATTACGGAACGATGATTGGTTACGATTGAGCGATTTGCGCGGATTAGAAACGCTACGCGGAGAATTACCGCGGAAACACAATCGCGAAATTTCTTTTTCGTATAAACGCACCTGTAAAACGAATCGCGAGCACGTGGTGCCAGGCGTGGTGCAAGCCACACCGCTCGATACGGATACAATAATCTGCACGGTCGCGTATAAAAGTGCACCGTTGTGTATATGTTCTCGTTGTTAAACTCAAAATAATGCTCTAGCTTCATTTCAGAGGACGAAACCGCTGTATAATCTTATACCGTGCGCGCGCGGAACCACTAAGCTGAGCTCTGCGAACTTCTTGGTCATTACGATCTTGTTCTTCCCGCATCGCTTCCGTATTTCGTATAATCTCCTTGCAACACTTACACAGTGTAATACATATAATCTACCTGTAAGCACATTGAAAAAAATTGTTATCTATAAAAATTAATAAGATTACCGCAATAACAATTAATGCGCCATTGTCGGCATATCTTAATAACGCTATCAGAATTATGTAACTTATATAAATAATATACATGTGGGCAAGGTGAAACGCGATTATTAAAACGAGATGGAGCGTATCGATAAAATGTGTATAAAGGGGTAGAAAATTCCTGATTATCTTCTGATAAATAATGAAGCTATACACGAGCGAGTACACGGAGCACACGCGGGCGTTTTCCATTACGCGAACGAGCTCTTTTATTAACGTTACCATATACGTGTCATGTATTCTCTCAATATTATTTCTCGCGCTTGCAACCGCAAACCGTGGGGGTGGGAAGGGAGGTTTGCCGTAGAGTTCCGAGTCGCGGAATCGTGGCTTTCTTGCGCAGAGCGGTGTTTGAGCGCTCGCTTAACATCAAAACCACCACCACACCTGAAATCGCGACGATTTCCACAATTGTTAGAAGCGCCCCGGAAGGAGAAGATTCTCTCGTGTTCGCCTTATCGAAAGCTATTTTAGCCGACGAGCGGATGCTGCGCTCGGCGCGATTACACGTCCGCGCCTCTATTTCTCTCTTGCAATTCTGCAGGAACGAGCGACGCCTTTACCCTATAGGATCTGATCCCGGCATACGTTTCAATCCCGGTTACCGATCGATCTTTACTATACGTGCACGCTTCGTCGATAGTATCATTTACGAAATCACAACAGACGATTGCGTTAGTAAAATACAAAAACTGCTTTGTCTTAATAATATTACAAAGCAACGCGAAAAGAAGGTTTCTTGCAAAACTCGTACAACTTGTTGTGGTGTTTTATTCAGCGATCGTTATGTATCGATCCGAAGCGATTATTCCGCATATATTTAATAATAACAATAATATCTTTATTAAAGACGCAAACATTAAATAGAAACTTTTTTAAACGCAAAAAACATCACAAAATATACGCTTTAATAGGCAAGACAGCAATGTACAAACCTATTCTTGAACTTGATTTACAAAAAATACAAATAAAATAAATAAGATACATTAAAGATGACAATAACTTCATCAGTAACTACTTATCATGTACAAAATAACAAATACTCAGACTTAAACTGAAAAGTTAGCAGTTTGCTGCAAATAACTTTTGACAAAAAGATGCAAAGCCAGCAGTTAAAGATAAAAGCCAAGACGAGATTTTTCTGTCTTTTCGCGAATAACAGCGAGTAATGAATACGTTATATTTTCGTCAGGGTTATTAATCACACAGCTTAAATCGGTCGAGCACGACAATATTTGCGGACTCGAGCTTACGGATTCACGATTGAAATTTGATATCAATTTATCCGCTCTTGTACGATCCAATTCTTCTTGCGGACGTCAAGCAAATCTGTTACGAGGTCGCGGAAAGGCCGGGTCACACAAGAGCGGCTATAAAACCTACCGGCGGCTTTGTGTCGTCGACGTGTGATACATCTCACTTAAATGCGGCGCACGATGTCGCTCGAATAACGACGGACGCCTGTTTGTAGCCACGGTTGCTAACAAGACGCGCGGACTTGGACGAAAACGAGACGGAGGAACAACGCCTTTGTGCGCGTTCTTCCTTTTTTTTGTACTATTATTATCCATCGCAAGCCCCCTATTGCCCGGATACGGAGCGGACGTATCAATATTAGCAGCCGGGTACACGTGCACATACACGATCGCGCGCATAAACCGCATGCTGATGAACATACACGGACGTCGAGTTAACGCGCTGCTTGTTGTACGGCGTGGGGTTTAATACGGCTGGGTGACTGTAAAGCTCCAGTTCCACGATGCGGAGACGGAGGTCGAAGAGGGAAGAAGGGCCGCGCTAGGGGACGGTCCAGGTGTCGATATAATCGAGAGGCTTGCTCGTCATCAAAGTGCCACGTAGAAACCTCCTAGTACAGTATCGGCCGCCGGCGACGGCAGCAGCAGCAACAGCGACAGCAGCGACGGCGCCGAGGTAGCAGCCCTCGTTAAGGCAAAAACGCGAGAGATGATGGATGGATGCTAAATTGCATTAATTAAATCCACCGTGACACCCTCGGTCGGCTCTTGGCGCAGCCCTTGGTATCACTCGGCGACATTGCTCCGGCTTGTCTGTGATCGAGACGTGAGCCGTTTAACGTGGTACGGGTCACTTTGATGATCACACTCCGATACAGAGTTTCCCATCGTCCCTGCCTACACGCGCACGATATCGCTTTCCTTCCTTTTCTCGTGCCCTTTCGTCTTGCCTTTCTTCCGCGCGCTGCAGCGCCTGTTGTCGTCGTCGTCGTCGTACCAAAGAGAGATTCTCTATCAAAGACGCTTTACCTGACTGGATTATTCTGTGGATCAGAACGGAATGCGAACTGCGAGACACGCGCATTTTACACCGGAGAGGGAGGGAAGCCTCTCGCTTTGCGTCGGCCGGCGCAACAGCGCGTTCTAATCGACCGCAGACGCACATTACGTTCGTACTAAAATTAGCGAGGATGAACCGCCTTGTTTCCCTCGGCATTGCTCGCGGGTAATGTCCCGGTAGAGCGGCCCATGGATTTCCTATCGACGAATAACGCGCGCGCGCGCACGTTGGTATATTATTAAAAAAAATAATAAGCGTATCAAATGAAATAAAATGCGCAATGTAGTTTTTTCATATAATTTCATTTTAGTACATCGCGCGCGCGTTAGTATATTATTATAACTGAAAAAAAAAAAAAAAAAACGTTTTCTCTATTATGTTTTTTTTATATACGAGGCATTTATAATATAAAACATTTATAATATAAAAAGAGTTTTTTTCCAAAACAAAATTACAATATGAAATATGCTGACGGTGAAAACGTGTTTAAACTTTCCGCACAACGGCGATATATCATTCCTATCTCTCTCCCGAGTTTCATTTCTCGAGCAACACAGATGCTTCTGCACCGCAAGCGTTTATCAAAGACGCTTTAACCGAGTAAGTATTCCAGAGATTAGAACGGAATGCGATCTAAGCTGCGAGAGTAATTGGGCGGGAATGCGAGAATTGTGCCGGCTTCATAATCGACCGAGAGAATCGGCTGAAGTTGGACGCACACACAGGATATCTTCTGCGAAGTCGATTTCCATTTATCACGGATGAGAAATCAGAAGACGTCGCAAATCGAGATCGTCACACTTTGCGGAATATTACTCCTCCTAATTAATAAAGAGCTCGCATGCGCGCGCGCTCATGTAATTCGAGTTTTTCTCGTGACCGAATGAAATGAATTCGATCTCGCTAAACTGTAAATACGCGAAGAGTTTCTATATACCTCATATTTATTTTCATACGTTTTGAATGCGCTTTTCTTTGTGCTCTCGGGCGCGCATCGAGAGCGCATTAAAAACCTATACACATCGTTCTTTCACTCGATATCCCTTTAAATCACATGTGCGTACACGTTGCCTTGGAAGATCCATTTACGTTACATCGAAATTTAATGCCTCCTCTCAAACGGAATCAACGGAATCGCAAAACGCAGTCTTTGTTGTATGAATTCAACATGTTTCTTTTGAACTACGTATTTACTCGCTGTTTTATTCAGGGATAAGATACGTTAAGCCGATCTCGCGGAACAAAAAAAGAAAAACACACGCGGATTCTCCTGGCTAAGTGAGATACCGTCCGAATCCCATATGGAAAAAAGGGTCGTGAAGTCTCATATTTCTCAGAAACAGGATGATGAGATCTCGATCCGTACCTTGTGTTTTCGAGTGAGAGATAAATGAGAGCCGTGCCGCATAGATATTAAGTATAATTTAGTAGATCGTCTCCTGTATACAGATGCATCTTTCGACCGCGACGAAAAAGGGAAGAAGACACAGCCGAAGACGACCGAGAAAACGATGTTCCCGATATAAGAAACGCGTGAGTGTGTGTATGTGTGCTAGCAGGCGCACGGTCTCAATTAATATCTACGGGATACCGTCGCTGTCGTGTCTTTTAGCGGAAGAAAACGCTGAATAATAAGAAACGAGACAGCGTCGGGCAATTACGGGCGCTGTTTGAGGCTTCGCGTGCAATAGCTCGGACGACGATGCCTCGCAGCCGCCGACGTGTATTAGACGGTAATTGCGTGGCGATTATTACCGTGAACGCGAAAGTTTACTGCGATAATATACATCATTATCTTTAAAGTTTATAAAAGTAGGCACTAAATCAGGTGTGTCCGCTATTTAATACATATTATCGAGCTAAGTTTCGAGCTCGTATACACGTCGTGTTTTTATATACGAAGGATGTAAAAGAATCGGGAAGAGGCGTTGGGGCAAGTCCGTGCAAATTGCGAGGTAGGCACGGGGACGTAGCGCTCGACTATAAGAACACGGATTTTGTTGATCCTCGCGGCGACAAATATTTTCGATTCGTTCGCACGAAAGAGAGAGGGCTCTCCGTCGATTCCGCGACTTGCGTTCAACGATGCGTGGGAAGAGGTTCAAAGGCGCGCAAAGCACCTTCGCGGAATAAGAGGATAATGTGGACTCGATTTGACGTCTTTGAATATTTAATATCGTTCACGCCCCGAAACCGTCTCATCACTCGCGACGGATCTATAGAGACGCCTCGCTACTATTCAAGTGGAACTAACGAAGGATTATATCATTCATGAAGTAACATCTGTCTACATGACTGATCGCTCCTCTCTCTTCTCTCTCTCTCTGTTTCTCTCTCTCTTTCTCTTAAAACATTACTCTTTTTTATCCAAATATTTTTTTTTAGATATCTGCGTTCTAATTATTTTTTTTCGTGGCAAAAGATGTGAAATTAAATATTCAAGAACTCGAACGCGATTTTATAACATTTTTCGCAATTTCCTACGCATTCAGTTTCTTGCATTTGAGAGTTTTTATTCCGCGACGCAATTTTCGCAGACACATTCGCGCGCCTGCTCGTGTCGTGCGCACCTCGAGATCGCTCTCTTTATATATAGGTAATATATATATATATATACCCCCGGACTGTGCCGAAAGTATGAAAATGGCAAGAAGTGGTGCGACGGCGAGACCGAATGGCCTCATGCAATTCTAAAGTATTTCAATGAAATGAGATAGAGCGGTCTGGATTTGTTGGCTGTGACACCCAACTGGCGTCTTTTCTCCTTTCTTTTGCAATGCGAGCGTAGCGAGGTAGCTAAGAAAAGCCCACGTTTCTACCGCATCTACGGGGCCGGTTTCCCTTTGTTCTAAAATTCTTACGACTTCCCTTACCGCCGACGACTGCTAGTTCTTGTCGGGAACAACAAAAGATAGTGGTCTGTACCTAGATACCGTAATACTCGGGCACTTCGTTGCGTCTACAAGGGTACAAAATTGTCTCCCCTGCCGCGCGAAAGACACTTTGTACTGGCCTGGAATGCCTGGCAACTTTCTTTACAGCTCGGGCCGGACTCAAGCTAACTTCGAGGATTTTTGCATTAGCATATCGACTTATTCATACACCCTGCTTACTTGACTTCGTTCCCGTGGCATCTTTTGTTCCGCATATTGGTGCTCACGATGTAGCGAAAGTCTGCAGTGCATCTCGGATCCTTCAGAATTTTCTTTTTTTTTTTTTTTTTTTTTTCGACCGCATACTTGCGCAAGTTTACTTCGCGACGCGCGAACAGTGAAGAAAACGCAATTTCGCAATGTCGTAATGTTAGTTGCTTTAATTGAGAAAAATTTACACTTCAATTTGCACAATCACGCGTCGCGATCCGTTTCATTTTCACAAATAATATGAAGTCGCCTAAAATAACAAGAAGATTCCGCTTGCGCATTATAATTATATTTGCACAAACTCAGTAGACCGCTAATTGAATTTTCGCTAACCAAATGAATTAGACGGGAATGATCATATTAACCGTTTTAACTTCAATTAGCGTACTACGTTCGCGTCTCCTGTCAAATCAAAACGTTGCATTACGTATGTGTGTCGAGAATTAATTATTATTCGTCTTTTAAATTCTCCAGTGTTATCGGTGAATATCAGTTTGCCTTTTATCTTTCATCGATCTTTTATCATAATTTCTCAACGGCTTAAAAATTTTTCTTTATAAGCATAGTATAATTTTACGTCTCAGATTTATTCTCTTTACTTATTTTACGTGAAGCCGAGCTTAGTAAAACAACACAAAATTGCATTAGTCTTCGTAAATTCTTTGTCGTCAGTTCCTTGCTCTACATATCTTTTAGCTCTTTAAAAAAAACATCACTGTATAGATTAATAATTAAAGTTCAAATTATTAAGTTTAAAAGTAAATAAACACGGAAAAAAATTTTGCTAGCAAGAAAAATTTGCTAAGTTTATTAAATTGTTTACTTAACTAAACAAAATGTTTTGGCGGCAAAGTGACAAATGTAACAGGCTCAGCAAATTCTTCTTGATAGACATATACATAGTATCTAATTTTGCTATTTCAGCAAACAATTTGTTTTGTATACATCATTTTAAAATATTATACTTTTTTTACATTCAATTATTAAATATTAGTCTGTCTGGTTCATTTATCAACATCTTCCATACGCTCAATGATAAGCGGATACCAAAGTTCAATAATCGCATGAAGGATTCGTCAAAAGATTCACTGCGAATCGAAGAAGCTTATCGGCTTTGCCGAGTACAGCGAGTAAGATCGTTGCGTTTCGTTTGACGTTTCGGAGAAAAAGAGAGCGCGCGGAACTTTTCCATAATTCAGACGACGTCTTTGAAAAGTGACGTAAAGTTCGACCCGGAGGCGTATGTACCGTCACCCCTTACTTTACGTGTGGTGTCGCGCGGCCTAAAATTTTTCATAGCCGCTCGTAAAAAGCGAGCGCGCGCTAGAGTTACGAGAAATATCGAAGGGGTTGACGCTTCCTCGCCTCTTCGTGGTGAACGAGTAACTCGGATTGCGAGAAGTGAGGGCTGGTGACCGTGTGGATGGATCATAGAATCGTGTGGCACGACTTTGGAGCGGCTCTGGCCGAGCGGAGCCGACGTCGACCGAACAGCACCGAGCGCGGCTGAACGCGGCAACGCGCGTCACGGAGTAACAGTCGTGCTGCGGCCTCCGACGAGGGAGGTTTATGCAATCCGTCGTTCGTTGTTATACTTGGCGAAGTCAGTCCGGCTGACAACGCGTTTCTCACAATCTCAGATCTTCGACAACGTCAATCATGTTGTGACGGATGCTCTCGGTGTGTCGCTAATAACGTTTATTAACACAACGCATTGCTCCGAAATCGCGTCGGTCGACTCGAGCAACAGATGTGACCATCGCACGCGCTTCGTTCTGTATATTTAGTTGAACCAAGATTTTCTCAGTTCCCCAAACTTGACCTCGAGGCCGCCGTAATTTGTAATGTTTACTTGTTATCGAGACGGAACACGACAATAACAAATACGATAAATACGTGTAAACGTTTGAAGGTTAACGAAAGGTTTAAGTACCTTGTTACACATTATAAATCACACATATTATAGAGACACAACGTGTCGAAGAAAAAATACTCAGAAGAATAAAATAAGAAGAATCTAATCTGCGTTTTCTATTGACGAAAGAATTGTTCTTCGCTCGACGTTCAAAGGATTTTACCCCGCGGTTTAAGGGCACCCGGCCGCATACGAGAAGAGTAAAAGGCGAAGGAAGAGAATTCCTTTGTCCTCCGGCACGGAAGAAGGTGGACGACGAGGAGAAGTGCGAGAGAGGGAGCTGTGAAGAGAGGCAGGCGGCGGCGGCGGCGGCGGCGGCCGAACAGAGCAGCACACGCGGTCGAGTTTCTACCTCGGAGCGTACCTGGCGCAAGGAGCACAACAAGGACGGCGATTAAACACGGGCGTGGGAGCAACGGAGAGGACAAGAGACGCTTTATACGCCGGTGAACGGCCGTTGTCGTTGTCGTTGCCAGCGGCAAAGGGCAACAACCACGCTTCATCGCGGGGACTTCTACTCGCCTCCTACTCAAGGTCGCAATATCGCGATTTCTCACGCGTGCGACATCGTGTTCCTGAGAGAAAAATCGAACAGTCCGGAAGTGATCGACAAGTCGAATAAGTGGTGCGAATAAATGCTCTGCGTTTAACGCAAAATAGAGAAATTTGGAAACGATCGTTTCTAGAAATTCGTTCGTCGAATTAAAAGAAAGAGAAAAAAGTTAGAAGAAATAGTGAAGGTGTTTGTATATTCTGGTGATCATGCAGCAGCAGAGGCTATTACCTTACGCAATGACGATAGTTCGGGCAGCTGTGCTCGCAGCTGTTCTGGGACACCTTCTGGGCCCCAGCGCGGCCATCAGGCCCGCCGGCGCTCACCCTGGTCACGCTTACTTCGAGCAACCGTGTTGCGGTCGTTCTCATCTCAGGCATCACAAAGGTTAGATATATTTCTGCAAAATATATTACACAATGCTCTTGTCATATGGTGCGGTGAATGGCACGTTACATAAAGCGACGACGCAATCGAGAATCGTCGAGTGATATTCTCTCGATGAGCGACGTAGAATCATTTTCACGATTATATCAGAGCAGGCGGTATGTAACAATGGTTCATGAAACGCACGCGGGATTATCTGTAACCGGGTATTCCGGGTGGGAATATTTCAACCCAAAGTCCATCTCATTTCGGTTACGGTAGGGCAGGCTCGTGACGGCGCGCGAACGGAAGCGGAAACGGACGGAGCGGCGTGATAACGCCGCCACGCCACGTGGTATCGCGATTTTTCGTTCTCATGAAACGCCGCCGAATGTCATTGTACGCGCGTCGCACGCGATGATTACGCGAAACCTGTGTTTCGCGATAGCGAGAATTTGTCGCGCATGTTTACGGAATATAATCATATACATGGGAAATTCGAACGATGCGGAAGTATAACATCGCGCGCGCGCTCGGATAAATAACAGAATATTTGTTGCGTTTGTAAATTATATATCGATATGAAGCCGGAAGAGAGAAAGAGATACAAAAAGCAAGAATAATAGTTTTGCGCTGTGTGCTGCGCGATGTTGTTTCGACGACGCAGAACGGACGATAATTATAACGACGTTTGCTATTATCCGAGATTATCTAATTAATTCGATAGAATCGAGGTGTGTGTAATTTACGATTCTCATTTTTGACGTTTACTTTTCACAACGACAAAGCGCCAAACGCTTTTGTTGCATTTCCGTAACAACCTCGCGCGAGCGATCGCAGTGTAACTTTTAACATGGGCGGGGAGTGATATCGATCCGTGATTAATTTGCAAATGTAACGTCCAAATTAAATATTGTGACTTCCGGGATCGTTTCGCCGAGCCGACCAGCCATTTGCAATACAAATTGTGCGAACGAGCAAACTCAATCGCCTCACACCTACGTTTAATGAAATACAATCAGCGCATTTGATGCGGATAGTCGAACTCGATGTAGAGAAAAACTTAATTACTCTCCGTTTACTTTTTTTCTCTCTCTGAAAATTAAAAATAAATTTCATCATAGTAATAATCTTGACTGTTTTCGAGCTTTAACGTCGCGCAGAGACCGGCGGAGCGTAGATTTTTAATTACTCCCTTCGTTATTCTTCTTCAATTCAACCGTTCTGACCTACGTTTCTTACCGCTTCGAGAATTGCAGTTGACAAAACTATCAATGGTTTACAGCTGATCGCTCTCTCTCCATACGTGCGAAAAACAAAAAACAACATTTCAACACCGCGCAAAATACACCGAGGATTAAACTTCCCCGGCGTTTTTCCTTGAGGGCGTTCCGCTGACCCCTCTTTATTTCGTTCTTTTCTCACTTCGTGTAAATCGCTTAGGAAAAACGAACGAGCGCAATGTAAAAACGTAAAAACGTACGCACCCCCGAGCAACGACATGCCCGTTAGCATACATCACCAATATTATCTCAGAGAGGGTTCCTGCCACGCGATATTACCGGGGCTTAGAACGTTGGGCTGACTTCATTACGGCGAGAGAGTGAGAGAGAGAGAGAGAGAGTGAGTACCATCGGATGGAATGTGGAATGGTCGGTTGGTCGGGCGCTCGCTCGGCCCGCTTGGTTGGTTGGTTGGCTAGCTAGCCTGACTCGCTTGGCTCGGGCCACATGTGTGTATATATATATATATATATATGTATGTATGCGTGGAGAGAGCATCGCCGGTGCGTGCCAACTCTCTCGCGTGTGTGTTACGCGTATGTACAAGCGAGAGACCACATGCTAGGGGAAAGGGACACGCTGCTTACGAGCGCGAGTCACAAATACACGCGAGAAACCCAAAACGCGCATTTTCTACCGGAAGGGAAACTTTTCGGGAGCGCGGTGACCGACTCGGCCAGTATGTTGTTTTGTTGTTGTTGTTGCCGCCAATGGCGGAATTTTCATTACAATGCCGCGGTTATTGTTCTTTTAGCGCTGACGTTCTTCCGCGCGTGGAATGCACACACGCGTGCACGCGGAATGTCGGTTTCGCGCTCGCACGAACGTTCGCTCGTACAAAGTTTTGAGAGAGAGAAGAGTCGGATGGGGGGGCTTTGCGCGTCGCGACGCCCGCAACCGATTAGGCGTGCGTTGTCACACAGTTGTTTCGGGAGTTTATTGTCGACTAATTTTGTTGCCGCGCCCGTTCCTTCCGCAAACGCTGGAAGGAAAACGCGCGCGATATTATTGCTGAGTTTCTCGCGAGACAGATGTCTAATCTCGGTTTATGTGCGCTGATGTTTGGTGTAACGGGAGAAACGCGAAAACCACAAACACGCACAGCGCGCACGGCCGCTTCTAAATCGTTGCAATCGTTACTCGAAACTGCGAGCGATAAGATATTCGGATTTCTCGACAACGGTTCTTGTGTGTAGGAACATATCGACGACCGTGGAGAGTTGGCGAGCGCTGATATTTCGTTCGCAGGATTCATTGAGCGGTATGTATTGGTGATTGATAGCGTCGTAAATCCGGTTGTATACACTTAACGTGACTCTACACATGTACACCTTTCCGTCTATCTGGCTACATTCAAGCACAACGCGCCACATTGATCTAATTTGTACTTGCGGGCAGGTATCTGCGCCACGTAGCGATCATGAATTCTAAGCCATTCGTATCGGATCTCACGGTAACTAACGGAACGGATATTAATTTCGACGGGCTTCAAACCGATCTGCTCATCCAATTTGCACGCATATTTGACGTGTAACCCTTGTACGTGCGCATGTAATGAAGTTGCACGACACATTACGTGTATATACATACGACTACGTCCCGTTATATTAAACTATGCGCAACTTAAGATAAGATGCTGATGGTGATTCTCTCCATCGTTTCTACAACAAAGGTCTATTTTCGATCCTGACGATATTAATTACGCTTTGTTTTTCGTGTGTCGAGCACAAAAGTTTCACAGAATTTAATACATTTTATTCTCTCCTACCTCTCTTTTGCCCCATTCTTTTATACTTTTTAGTTTTTTTTTTCTCCCATTCGTAACCGACCTTCTCTCGGCAGATTACCCCATACAGTTCCCTAACTCGTCGGTAAATCCGAGGAATTCGAGCGGCAATGCTCTCTTTGCACTACATAGAGATTTGCGAGCGATGTTTGCGGAAGTAGCCTGGACAAAGAGAAGAGGGAAAAGCGAAGGGAAGACGGCGGAGGGCGCGGCGCTCGTTCAGGTCGGTCGTGAGTGCCGGGCGAACTGTGAAAGTTTTCCTTTGGTCGCCTGAAGGTCCCAAAGATTTCCGAGATTAAAAGCTCCAGCGAGTCAACTGCACTCGCTATCCAGTCGTCCGGTTTCGGTTGGCTCTGTTCGTCTTCTCTCCTCTCTTTCTCTCTCTCACTCACTCACTCTGAGCTGCCGCGGCTAAGACTCATCCAACGCGTGCGGTATTCGAAGCCGTGCATTCCTGCGGTCGAAGAGAGAAGGGGTCAGCATGAATGCCGAGACGTTATCTAACCTTTGGTAGCCTTGCGAAGTTGGACCATCGGAATCAACGGGGAGAGGCTCTGCTTTCGCACATCCGCGTTAATACACCCCGGTCGAATAATTTCTTTTGAGAAAGGTCCCGCGCGTCTCGTCCGAATGAAAAGGGCGGATCCTTTCGTCTTCGAAAATTATTCCCTTTAAGTTTTCCCAGTAATTTGTCGACGTGCGCGCGCGCGCGCGACAGATATACATATAAGCAACTTTGACCGAACGGACGTACGTTCGCGATGCAACGCGACGCCAGACGACGCGACGTCGCGACAAAAAAGCGCCGGAGAAATCGATTAATTTCTGCTATGCATTATTCTCTTGCTGCTCTTCGTAGTCGCGCTAGGTTTTTTCCCTCCTCCAAGACGCTCTGGAAGTTCTCTTTTACGGGGAAGTAAAAAGCGCGCGAGACTGCACAAACTCGTCCGCGAGACTGCACAAACTCGTCCGCGAGACGTGGCGTCAGGGCGGAAACGGGGGATGACGGAGAGGAGCGCGCGTTTGGTTGAGAAAAGGCCCGTAGCGCGGCGAAGACACGATCCAAGTTCGCGCGATCGTTGCAGGGCGCGCACACAAAAGCTGGGCTAACTTTGTTGCGAGATCCCCGAAGTGCGCGGGCGAATAAGTGTTGGTGCAAATCGGTGCCCAAACAGGAAGGATAGCCGCCTTGCTACGCTATCGACTCGCGCGAGCGCTCGATGGAATAGTTCGCGAACTTGTTCGTCGCTTTCACAGTAATCGTTCATGAAACATGTGTAGGAAGAGTGCAGGTTTCTCGGAGAAACGCAGCCGGATTTTGCTATGTGCGCTTAGAGAACGAAGAGCGATGAGTTTTCGGCCGTTTAACTCAAAACTCGTCGCGTGAGCTTCGCTTTACTCGCCGTTTTAATCGGATTCAAAGAAGAGGAAAAGAGAGAAAGAGAGAGAGAGAGTGCGAAACTTTTAATTCCGCGCGTACAAAGAGTTTCACAAACGCGAATTAAATTAAACAGATGTTCTTCTTCGTTTTTGTTGGTGTTTTTTGTTTTTTTCTTTCATCCGCACCCGAACACGTGTACGTTTGACAGCTTACACTGTCCGAAAGGAGCAGCTTTACCGGGCATTAGCTTTCATCTTTTCTTTATTTCGAACAAAATCCGCTCGCGATGTAAGCTCCGACTAAAGCGGCTGTCCTACACGCGGCTCCGTCTCACTCTTACTCGCGAAACAAAAAGTAGTCGCGAAGCTCAACGAAGACGGCGAGCGCGCGTCGAGGGATATTCCAACGACAGGATTACGTGCACCCTGGAGTAGAGCAGCAAGTAGGGATAAGATGAGAGAAGGAAGATCCCACTTTCTTTCTTCTTCTCCCGTTTCTCATCTTCCGTCTCTTACACTTTTATAACAGCAGAAAACACTTTGTACTCGGTGGTGTAAACGCGGTATAGTACGTCCTGCTCGTGAGACAGGGACGATTTTGTCACTGCGAATATCTTTTCGCGGATAAAGGAGGATAATGAGGATATAATGCGCCGTGCGCTGTCTCGGACGTTCAGACGACAGCTATCACAAACGCTTAAAATTATTGCTGTGAGATAAGTAATGAGAAAAAAAAAGATAAGAGATTATTACGCAATCGCGCTCGAACCGCTCGAGTTTCTATCTATCTCGACTCTGCCTCGCGATATTTACTGATCAAACAGAGAAATCGAGGTGTTCATTTTCCGCGGTGCTCCCGTAGTGTTTTTAAAGCCCACGGCACGTTAAACGGGAAATAAGAATGTTCCCTCCTCGTCGTTTATGTGATTCCGGGAGAGAGATTAACCAACGACGCTTTCCTCGTATCGGTAATTACGCGCGGTCGTGGTGGAGTGTGATCAACTCCGGTAATAACGTCATAAATTCGCCGTCACGGAGGCTTAAGAACGCTCGCGGAGGATCTTTTCCACCTTCTTCCTCTGCGTCTAATAAAAATAATATTATTCGCCGGTTGCGCGCATTATTTTGCTCCCTCCCGACGCGAATCTCGTTCGCGCGGAATCTCGAGACTTGGGTTTACAGCTGGTCGTTGGCCGTCGCGTTGTAAAATACACCAGCAGGTATTACGTTCTTTGCACCTCGAGTGGCCTCGGTTGCGTTGAGGCGGCGAACCTTAACGGCGTCTTAAGCTATTTTTTTTTTTTTTTCACCGCGACTTAACGAGATTCTACATCGGAGGCAATTATCACAAACCGACATGTTAGAGTATACGTCGTTGTTTTCCAATCGGAACTTTTGCACGCGCCGGACTAACCATACACGCTGTCAACGACAGGTACTTCCGGAAGTTGCAAATGCATGTTGCAGGAAACGGAAACTTACAGAGTTAAACGTTTGATCTTACGATATCTAAAAAAAAAAAACAAGCAAGAGAAATAGCAATTTTCATCTTTAGTCAATTTATTTATTCCATCCCGCGTCGCGCGGGATAAATAAATTGACTAATAAATTGACATAGGGTAAAAGACCCTATTACTGACAGTGGTTTCTATTACTGTCAATCAAAATTTAAATGATTGTTTAAATATGAAAACTACATGTTAT